>PVIA01003486.1:0-166798 GCA_004024845.1 Tonatia bakeri | reverse complement strand
GATCATATGGTATTTATCTTTCACTGCCTGGCTTATTTCGCTTAGCATAATGCTTTCCAGTTGCATCCATGATGTTGCATAGGGTAGGAGGTCCTTCTTTCTTTCTGCTGCATAAAATTCCATTGTGTAAATGTACCATAGTTTTTTGATCCATTCATTTACTGATGGGCATCTAGGTTGCTTCCAGCACTTAGCTATTACAAATTTTTTTAGATTAGAAATTTTAGTATCTACGCTCTTGACTAATTGGTGAAGGGGTGGGCATTACCAACTTCATTGCTAAAAATTCATCTGAAAGTTATAGTGTAAATGTGTTTCCCCAGACAAGCACTTTATTATTTTTTATTACTCTTCAATTCCTAAGAAGCTTTCTCAACGTTTACCTCATTTTGTATCTTATTCTCTAGTTTTAATTAGGTATTTGTACATTTGCCTTCATTACCATATACTTACATAACATTTATAGTTCAACTTTTCTCTATAGAACTCAAAGCAGTTAATGGATTTTATGTAATTTCTCTTTCTCACACCCCACTTAACTAAGGAATTGGAAAGTACCAACACCCTTATTTTACTGATCAATGGTCAGCTGACTTCTGTCTCAAATGCTGGTCAAGGTTCCATGTTACTTGAGCTCTGATTTCCCAGGTCCAGTGGTTCCTATCCCAGGCCTCAGTTGAGAATCACTTGGTGAGCTATTGAAAAATAGCCATGCCCACACTCTATCTCACTCTTTCTAAAGTCCTCAGGCGATTCTAAAGTACAGCCAAGGTACAGAACCTTTGCTCTAAAGCAGTGCCTTTCAAACATTAATGTGGGTAGAAATCATAAGAGGATATTGTAGAAATACAGATTGTGAATCAGTAGTTCTACATGGCCCTTGAGATTATGCACTTCTAACACATTTCCAGGTGATGTTAATGCATAACCCAAAACACAGAAAATTACTTGAGGGACTATTTTCTCAATATTTCCAAAGACAATATACAACCAAGATCACCATGAATGCATAGGAGAGAAGTTATCGCATACAAATGAACTCATTAGTACATTAGGCAGAATTCTTACAAAATCTGAGTTGAAAAAGACTGTTTCACATATGAATGGAAATTAAAGTAGAAAGATCACTTAATACCTTTCACAACTTGACAGCACATTGATTCATGGGGCATAATACTTTACCCACTTCCATATTTGCACCATCCCATTTATTCAAATTCAATTCACTTACCAAATCCCTCAATTTTGGCTTCTGCCTCATCACTTTACTGAAATTACCCCATTGAAGATCAACAACTTCTTTGGTTATATCCAAAAAACTTTTTTAACTACATATTATTTGACCTTATTTTCATACTATGGAGTACCTCACCCTTGAAAACTTCTTCTTTAAAAAAATTATTTTAAAGTTATTTTTAGAGAGAGGGGAAGGGAAGGAGAAACAGAGGAAGAGAAACATCATTTCTGGTTGCCTCTCACATGGCCCCCATGAGGGACCTGGCCTGCAACCCAGGCATGTGCCTTGACTGGGACTTGAACCAGTGACCCTTTGGTTCGCAGCCCACACTCAATCCACTGAGCTATACCAGCTAGGGCATGAAACCTCCTTCTTAACTTCTGTGGTTCTGAAGTCCATTCCTCCTTCTCAGCTCACTCTCTCTTTCTCTGTCTTTCTTTCCACCTTTCCCTTTTTATTCTTAAGTATTGGCTATCCTTGGGGTTTTCCTGAAGCAGACACCAGCCCACAGTGTCACATTTCCACATGAAAAGCGGTTCCCTACATTTCCCCCTTGTCTTCTCACTCTACTCCACCTTTTTTGGTTATCTTGCCTAATCCTATTGCTTCCTTAAATGTGCTGATGACTTCTAAATCCTTGTCTCCACCCCAAAACAATTTTGTTTGTTATACCTCTCAGCCTGAATATCAAATCCTTCATTACCAAATCTCAATTCATCACCATCTTCATATCTCTTTTTTCCTAGATCCTCTATAGTTAACTTTATAAATAGTAATTTAAAAAATGTATTGGGAAACAAGATAGGTGTACCTGGGGAAGGATAAGAGAGAAGTAAAAACTTATAAACCTCCCTAATTCCAAATTCTGCCCACCATCCTTAGAGGTTCAGAAGCCTTAGTTTATCATAAGCTGCCTCACAATAAACCAATATCACAAAGTTTATGTATGAATTCTGTAACCAAGTTAGTTTAATGAATTGCAGTCCTAATATTCCCATCAGTGTGACCAGGACATGATTGCCCTATAGAAAAACCTACACAGGAATTCAAACAAGCAAATGCTTGCACAGTAAGCATGGAATCAGTGCAGAGGGGTTAAATAATTCAAATGTATAATAAAATCAGGCTAAGAGTAAGCACTTTGCTTATTCTACAAATACTAATTGAGCACAATGAATTGAGCTTTGCTAAGGATCGAAATCCTTAAAGTATGCCATCCAATCACCCCTCACTCTGGAAGCTGCTTCCTGATAGCTGCGGGTCCTATGACATTTCTCTTTCTTTCTCTCCATCATTGACCAACCCCAACTCTACCTTCACGTTTACCCACGCTGCCTGTTAGCTGGCATAGCCACCAATGTCTTCATGCTTTCCATCTGCTTTCTATTTATTAAGCCTTGATGTTTAGGAAGTCATTCCAGTTCTTCAACATAATCAATCTTCTCTTTTCTGCCTATTCAATATTTATTATGTTTTTATTTTTTATTTTGTTTATTTTTAGAGAAAGGAGAAGGGAAGGAGGAAGAGAAGGAGAGAAACATCAATATGTGGTTGCTTCTCATGCACCCCTAACCTGGGACCTGGCCTGCAACCCAGGCACATGCCCTTGATTGGGAATCAAACCAGTGACCCTTTGATTTGCAGGCCAGAACTCAATCCACTAAGCCACACCAGCCAGGGCTATGTATTATATATTTTAATTCTCAGAGAGGAATTTCATTTGTAACGCCTAAGTTTCCTCACTGCCCCCTACCCAAGTACCACCTACAGATATCATCATTCACCTGTTTCAAAATCCTGGGTATCATACCAACTCCATTTCCTCTTTCTATTTTCCAAGCACTTAGATACCAACTATAGTAATTTATATAGTCTGCACCTGTACTTATTTGAACCACTATTGTATCACTTATCTGGTACCTAGCTTTCAGGATGGAACATTTCCAGCCCATTCTCCACAATGTCTTCAAAACTGAAGTAGAAACTTCTGTTTTTGAGACTAACACTCTAGGCCCCATGACAGCTAAGCGTAAAGCTGCTGTATCTAACACAGTGGGAGATATTTTCCTCTAGGGGCAATTGGCAAAGTCTGGAGAAAGCTTTACTTGTTTCAACGTGGGGGATGCCACAGGCATCTAGTGAGTAGAGGCCTGGGACAATGTTAAACAGCCCGCAATGCACAGAATGAGCCACATCACAAATTACCTGGCCTAAAATGTCAGCAGTACCCGGGTTAAGAAGCTGAAGAATGTCATTCTAAGCAGAATGAGGTATAGCTGTTGTACTCATGCCGCTCACTCATGTGTGTATCTTCATACATATATGCCTCAAGCTGTTCTCTCCCATGTGTCAGCAGATTCCAGTTTTCTGAAATCCATTTTCTCAGCCACACCCTTCCACTTTTCCCCACTTCTCTCCCTGTGCCTCCTGACACGCCGCCCATAGTCTAGGCACTTGCTATACAATCAGCCTCTTCTCAGCATCCCTCCAACTCCCTCACGTTTCTGAATCCCAAGTATTCCCTGAGGAGAACGTGCCGCCTGTTAGTCTTTCACTGTGTTTATTCTATCATACTTTGTCAAACTTAAGACTGGGAGGTGGGAATGTTGTCCTCCTCTAAGCCCCAATGCCACCCTCCCTCTAAACCGTATCACCTCAACAGCCTGATTTGGAATCCTAATTTGCTGTCTCTCTCTTGTATTCTCACATTACTTGTCTATATGTTCTCTTCTGGTCATTTTTGTCATTTGTAGTCCCCCCAGCCATTCCTCTTTATTCATTAATGGTGGCACCTGACTCATATTTGTGGTGACCTAAGCATTGTTTTGAACACACCTCAAATCCTTTCTCTCAGTGCCTCCCCTCTCTCATGTCCAATGACGTTCTTCTCCGCGCCCGCAGTCACACCCTCTCATGCTTTCTCTGTTCCTCTGCTGTTGAGCAAACTCTCTCCCTGGTTATCCTTTTACCCTCTACTTCTTTTGAGTGAATCTCGGTCACATTTCAGGACCAAGCTCATTAGTTGCTTCTCAGGGGAGACCGGGAAGTATTCCTAGGTCCCTTGCCATGAGTTAGGGACACTTTTGGTGTACTATCTTAACATTTAGTACAAAATACATCTTTGACTTTAGAAAACTTTTCAATGATTTCTTATTCATGTGTCTGTCTCTCTCAGTTGACTGTAGTCTCCATGAAAGGACCATATGTCCACATACACTTGGTGACATGGCTCTCTCCATACCCCCAGGTGGTCTCAGCTGTCCATGGAAGTCATAATAAAAATAGTCAAGGCAGTAAGCTACTCCAGTTTATAAACATCAATAGTAAGATAAATGCCATGCAGCATGTCCATGCAACAACACTAACAGGTGGCTTAGTGTTTAAGTCAGCCAGAGACACAACAGGTTTGCAGATTCCTCCTTTGTTATAGTACTAATGCTGGTTGGTTCTCTCCCCAGTATTCGCAAACAGTATTGTGTTCCTGTGCTCAAAACAATGTAGGATCTAACTGTTCCCATTATGTCTCTCTAACACCACTTTGTATGCTTGTCTATTTTTTTAAATTCTCTGTGCATGTTTGATTCTGCTTTTCAGCAGAGGTCCATGTTTCTCTGCATATGCCTACACATTTGTTAAGCACTCTTAGGATTCTTTTTATATTTTATGTTAACCTCTATAAATGATACTCAATTAATAAATGCTAATTCCTGAGATAATTACAGTTTTGAGGAATTCACAGTCCTTGTGTTGTACAAAAGCAGATGAACTCCCAGCCTAGATAAAAAGTGCTAATCAGCATGTACTCCAGATCAGTGGCCCGATACCACTAATAAGATTGACTTTCTTTTTTTTTCTTCCTTCTTCTAGATACAAACTCTCTGAAGATAGGATTCCATCTTCTGCTTTTGTTTTTAGTAGCCTTGTCTCCTAATACAGTGCCTCTCAAAGAGTGGACACTCAATGTCTGACTGATGAATAAACAGCAAATGAATAATAGTGAGAAACAGTTTCCCTCACTCACCTCCTTTATGCAATATGGAGGGACACCATCTACAAACCTACAGTAATTAACAAGCACACTCACAAATCTGCCATGTCTATATTCTGACAGATTACACCAATGGAAATTCTTGTGAAATAAGAACTCTGAATTAATGGTGAAGACACTAACACTTAGAAATCCTAAAGAGAGCTCTTTTCTCTGTATCTTAATACAAAAATATGACTGTCTATATATAACAATTCTTAGATACTAATAATTTTTAAAAGGATTATATTATAAATAAGTGATGTTAAATAAAATTATAAACAATATCTACTCAGAATCTTTAAGAAGATGCCTTCATCTACCTTTTCACATCTTGTGTTGACAAGACACAAATTAGCAATGGCTCATCTAGATTACCTTAAAGTAAGTTCTGAATTAATAATTTTTTGTTGGAAATCTAGGTGAATTATTAGAATGTAAAAAAAGCAATAGTTTTTAAAATATCCATTTAAAATAATATCTTACTTTTTTTCAGGGTTCTCTTATTTGTTTTTCTAAGACTTATTTATTTATTTTTAGACAGAGGGAAAGGAGGGAGAAAGAGAGGGAGGGAAATATCATTGTGTGGTTGCCTCTCATGCACCCCTACTGGGGACCTGGCCCACAACCCAGGCATATGCCCTGACTGGGAATCTAACTGGTGACCCTTTGGTTTGTAGGCTGGTGCTCAATCCACTGAGCCACACCAGCCAGACCTCTCTTGGTTTTTACAACAGTATTTTAAATGAATTATATTGACTTGGTAGGTAGCTGTTAAATGATTGTCACATGAATGTGTGACAGGCATGACTATTTTCAGGCATGACTATTTTAAATGATGAGTGTTTACATATACACACTAAGACAAAGAATTGATAAGTTGATTCTTTGAAATGAAAGGTATACATAGTCATTAAACTACAAATAGAAAATTCATATTGAATTTTCACCTTATATTGTTTAAATAATTTGCCATAATAAAAACTAAAAGTTTTCTCCTTAACATGTTTAAATCCCTCATTTATTTAATCATTCAATGTCAGTCTGAATTAAGATTTTTTAAGTAAAAAGTTTTTTTAAAAAGCTGAAAAGAACTCAATATTACTTCCACATTACAGCCTGTTCCACCTTAGTCAAACTGATAAACTATCTTCTTCATTATAACTAATTCTTTACTCCATTACCTTCCTCCTATTGTATTTATTAAGAAAAAAACAATAACCATTAATTATATTATTTAACAAGGGTTTTTCCTTTATGCCTACAATACCAGGCATAGTTCCAGGCTCTGGGGATGACACAGTATAATTTCAGGTAATCAGAGTGTCCCGAGGGAAAACAGAGCTGCTTAAGAGGATAAAAAGTGATGGTGATGGCATCTCTGAGGAGGTGAAATTTGGCCAGATAGAGAAATGAATTAAAGAAACAAGATACGCAAAAATTTTGGTAAGAGTGTTTCAGCAGAGGAAACTGCACTGCAGAGGCCTGAGGCAAGAACATGTCTGATACTGTCCAGGTGGAACAAGAAGTTCCACATATCTGGAATATGTAAGTTAGTGAAGAACGGTGAGTGAGCAGACAGATAATTGATTATGAAGGGCCTGCCAGGCCACTGTGATAAGGACTTTGCATTTCATTCTAAATGTGAGAGGAAGCCACTGGAAGATAGAATAAAGGACTGACATGGTATGATTTGGGCTTGAAAAAGCTCACCTGGCTGCTGTGTAAAGATTGGAATTTTAGGGGACAGGAGGACAAAAAGCAGAAAGTAGTTGGAAAGCCGCTGCAGCCATCCAGGTAAAAACAATCACACCTTTGATTAAGGTGAGAGGTGTAAGTGGATCTGGTTCCATACACACACACAAAATATATCTATTATGTGTATATAATATATATCATATATGGTTACATACATAAATATATATATTATATATGGTTCCATGTATGTTATATATCTTATATAGGCAATATATATTTTAGATATATATATTCTGTTGTCAAAACTATTATAGATGTCTCTCATTTTTACCCTCTTCACCCCCCTCCACCCAGCCCCCACCTTAGCCTTCACTACATTGTGGTTCGAGCATATTTGTTCTCTGGCTAATCTCTTCCAATCCCCCAGCCCCCTCCCCTCTGTGATCTGCCAGTCTGTTCCATGTATCGATACCTCTGGTTCCAAATATATTTTTAAAATAGCCCTGACAAGATTTCTGATCGATTGGATCTGGTCTGTAAAAAGGGGCATCATTTGTCAACTGGACAAATGATGGTGTTGTTACAGAAAAAGGAATCACTGGTGGAGGAGCAAGTTTTAGGGTTAGAATAAAGCACAAGGATAATTTGAACATTTAGTAGTTGTTACAAAACTGCGTTACATCAAGCCACAGATTCAAGTAGTACAGTGAACTTCAAACAACACATATTCCCAGAAAATCACTTTTGGGTTTAACACAATAAAGAGAAAATCATAAAATTAGATTAAAAAAGTGAAAAATATTTTCTTCAAGATAATATTTAAGTTAACCACCAACTTCTTAACAACAAAATATATATATATATCTTTAAATGTCAGGAAAATAGCCCTCCTATCCTACAATTATAAACTGAACAATTATATTCTTTCAGAATAATGCTAAAATAAATGCTTTTAAATCACACATTTTACGCATGTTGTCTCCAAGCAAAAAAAAAAAAAAAGTGATCATGGAAGAAAGTCCAAAGATAAGGCCTGGACTAAAGAGCAACAAAGGGAGTAAAAGGTAATATTAACTGTAAAACAAACAAGAATACTTTCTTATGCAGTTTAATATACATAGAATTAAAATAACTGGCAATTATGTCATATTAGCCAGAAAAAAAGTAAATTGATTTAAGATACTTTAAATTATTGTGCTGTCTGGGATCAGCTTAAAACTATCAAGTGATTACAGATTTTGATAAGAAAAAGATGCACTTTATAACAAGGTAACCATGAAAAATAAATAGGAAAAAAAGCATATAAATTCCAATCTAAAGCAGGAATTTATGGTCATTTCAAAAACAAGGAAGCAAAGAGAGCGAGAAAAGAAAACAAAGAACAGTTGGGACAAATGTGAAGCAAAATATCCATATTTAAATTAAATGTAAATGAATCGAGTCTTTTAATTAAAAGGCAAGGTATTCAGACTGAATTTTTAAAACTACTGTTTGAAAGAAACATGTCCAAAATACAAGTATACAGGAAGAAAGAGAAAACATAAACATTCTTATAACTATTAGCAAAATTGAACCCTTAATATAAAGCTGATTACAAGGAAAAGTCCAGACATTATGAAATCACTTGCCAAAGGTTTTAGGGAAGAAATAATGTCATATATATACAAAATCTTTCAGTAAGTAAAATAAGTGGAAACATTACCAATTTGTTTTTTGAGACCAATATAAAGTTAATATTGAAATCTAATGAGGACATTATAAGAAAGGAAATTGTTGTCTAATCTCACTTATAAACATAAATTAAGCAACACTAAACAAAAACACTAGCAAACAAATAATGTGTAAAGAGAATAATAAAACTTGACAAAGGTTTTTTTCTAGAAAGAAAGTTTTTGTTTAACATTTGAAATTGAGTCAGCATTTTCACCTTATTAAAAAAATAAAGGAGATAAAGTACCCATTCATGGAAAAACTATTACAAAATAATAGTAAAGGAAATCTTACGCAGGTAAAACTATCTACAAGAGTTTAGAGCAAAGGTTACACTTGGTATTTGCTGAAAACTTTTCTCTGAGATTGGGTAATTCTGTATGATTGACATTTAGAAAGCTAATTTTTTTTTTCTGAAATTAGAACAAAATAAAAATATCTAGTTATCTGGCCCTGGCTGGCGTAGCTCAGTGGATTGAGCGCGGGCTGCGAACCAGGCATCGCAGGTTCGATTCCCAGTCAGGGCACATGCCTAGGTTGCAGGCCATGTCTCCCAGCAACCGCACATTGATGTTTCTCTCTCTCTCTCTCCTCTCCCTCCCTTCCCTCTCTAAAAATAAATAAATAAAATCTTTAAAAAAAATATCTAGTTATCTTTCCCAGTCAGCATTTCTGGTGGTCAGAAGCCATGCAGTAAGACATAAAAAAATGTACACAGAAGGACTATAGTAAAAATGTTTTTCTTTCTTACATGGTGTGATTGAACACAAACAAGCTTTACATGAATGTACAGATAAAAAATTTTAAGATACTGTCTTAGCTTAGTAAGTTTGCTGGACTAAAGAAAGCTAGAAAACGATGTTTAACAAAAGGGACTACATCAAACCAGAAAGGTTTTGCACAGCAAAGGAGACCATCAACCAAATAAAAAGGCAACCCACAGGATAGGCGAACATATCTGCCAATACCTCTTGTAAGGGGTTAATATTGAAAATTTATAAATGACTTATGAAATTCAACACCAAAAACAAATAATCCAATTTAAAAAATGGGCTAAGGACCTGAACAGACACTCTCCAAAGAGGACTTACAATAGACATATGAAAAGATGCTCAACATCACTAATCATCAGAGAAATGCAAATTAAAACCATGATGAGATATCACCTCACACCTGTCAGCATGGATTTCAATAGATCAACAAACAAGTGCTGGCAAAGATGTGGAGAAAAGGGGACCCTTTTGCACTGTTGGTGGGAGTGCAGATTGGTGTAGGCACTGTGGAAAGCAGTATAAAGACACCTCAAAAATTAAAAATAGAACTGCCTTTTGACCCACTAATCCCATTTTGGGGAATATCTAAAAAAAAACCCAAAACACTGATGCAAAAGAATATAAGGAGCCCTGTGTTCAATGCAGCATTATTTAGAGTCTCCAAGATAAGGAAACAGCCCAAGTATCCACCAGTTGAGGGGAGGATAGAACAACTATAGGACATTTACACAATGGAATGCTACTAACTGTAAAAAAGAAAATTTTACCCTTTGCAACAGTATGGATGGGCCTGGAGAACATTATGCTAAGTGAAATAAGCCAGTCAGAGAAAGACAAATATCATATGATTTCACTCAGATATAGAATCTGATGAACAAACTGAACTAACAAGCAAAACAGAGATGGGCTCATAGAGCGCAGAATGACAGTTATGGGGAGGTAGTGTGTGGAGAGAACAAGCCAAAAGGAAAAAGGACGCATGGACATGGACAACAGCACAGTGACTGTGGTGGGGAGGCAGGTATGAGTGTGATAAATGGTAATGTATAAATACAATAAAGATAAGTTAAAAGAAAGAAAAAAAATATTTACAATAAAATCCACAAAGTAAATATCTAGGAATAAATCTAACAAAAGATGTATAAAATGGTCATGAAGGCTTTTTAAAAAACTATTGAGATAAATTAAAGAAAACTTAAATAAATGTTTATGGACTGGAATTCAATTAATCTATAGATTTGATGAGATCCCAATGAAAATTTCAAAAGAGTTGTGTGAGTGTGTGTGTGTATAATTTGACAAATTGATTCTCACATGTATGTAAATGAAAGAAACAAGTTTAATTAGATACTACTGAAAAAGATAAAGAATAAGAAAGAATTTTTGTGCTAGATGTTGATTTAAACCTACCATAATTAAGAAAATAAGGTATTAGATAAAAACAGATCAATGGAACAAATTGCAGACCAATGCATACACAGTATGAACAACTGATTTATGGGAAGGTTCTAAAGGGCAGAGCAGATGGAGAAACATTTTTAAAATGTAGCTGAGAAAATAGGATAGCCAATGGACAAAAAATAGTGAATATCAACTCCTACTCAAGTTATATGTGGAATTGGGTTGCATTGTAGATCTAAATATGAAAAGAAATAAAATATCAATATAGTTTCTTGAAGATAGTATTGAGGAAGGTGATTATTTCCTTCCTGTGATAAAGTAATTCTAAAATATACTAAACTTAAAAAAGAGAAAATCAAATTAGATTATAGAAATGATAGAGCTTTTGGTCGCATGAAGACATCAAAAATGAAAAATGAACCACAGAATGGAAAATATTTATAACATACATAACTTACAACAGGCTTAGGTCTGGAGTATGCTCAAAGAAGTTAAAAAATCCAATAAAAATGGGCTAAGGGCTTGAACACCACTTCACAAAAAAAGGACATCAAAATGACAATCAAAGTATGAAAAGGTGCTCAGTCAAGAAAATAGAAATTAAAACCAAAATAAAACATAGCACACACCAAAGTGCCTCAAATTAAACAGAGTGACAATGACAATGCTGCCAAGTATTTAGAGCAATAAGAACATTCATTCATACATTGCTGGTAGGCCACACTAATGTTGCGCATCAAATAACAACAACAAAACCTCAATGGGATATACCAAAGAGCACTGATGTAGTTCATGCATCAAGAGCGTGGCTGGACTCCACTGACCCAGGCTGGCCTTGCTCTCCAGTGACTTGTGATGGGACTGGATTTGGATTCTTTCCTGCAGATCAGTTTGGAATCAGTTAATCTGGGCTGAGCTTAGTTGGACCAGTTCATCTGCTTGGCATCTGGTTCCCCTGACTCCCCTCCTTCTGGAGTATTATCTTTCCAACTGAAATTTACCTTTGTCCGATGAGATCGGTAGAGAGGGAAATTTAAGTATGACTGTACTATAAGCAAATGGCAGTGAGTTGGCCGAATAGTTATTTGAAGAAGTGTAACCTCTGTTCTTCAGAGCTATACAAAATATTTGAGAGATTTGTAGAAAAGACAGGAAAAGGAATAAAGATTGGCCAATTTAAGTTCAGTAAAAGTGTTAAATGAAAAAAATTAATCTTTTTAAAAAGAATGTTAAATACTTGGTCCTTTCCTCTTTGCTCTGGAAAAAGGAATAATTATCGCATCTCTTTCTCTCCCCAGTTCCTTTCCTCCCCACCATTTATATACATACAGAACTGCCTTCTGGTTTTCTAATAAGTGTTTAAGTACTTTAAGATTTTATACACATTTGATTCCTTACCCCAAGCTATTGCTCTTACTCATTTCACTGAAATTACAAAAATTTGTAACTACAGCTGCAGTTTTTCAGAGTTAATTTTCTTCACCACGTTTTTCTCAGTCTTCCCAGAGATGAAGACAGTGGGAGGAAGGTGAGAGCTTGTTGATAGGCCTGATTCTTATCCTGTCTTAGTGACATGGAGGTGTTACTCGTGTCTTTTCTTTTAATCCAGGCAATGATAATGGGTTGTTTTCAATATTGTTTCACCTTCATTAATGTGTATGGTATCTGCTGTAATTTCTATTTCTTTCAAATAGTACTTTGAAGCTGACTTTATCAGCCTCTCTCCTGCTTGAAGCTAACTTTGACTTTCATTTTTTACACTCAGGTGTTTTTATTTTGTGTTTCATTATAAGGTCTGCTTCTCCTATTCACTGATCTACCATTATTTTTCCTGGCTGCAACACGTTTTGTGCTGTATATTTGATCTTTCAGTATTTTGTCAATTTCATGCCTATAAAATCTTTGTAGTAAACTTTAACAACAGTACTTTTCTATTATGTATTTGATCAATATTAGTGCTTATCCTGTGACAGCACTGTCCTAAGACCATCTTGCAGACCACTTGGAGTACCAGTTGCTCCTGCCTCACATGAGCGAAGAATCTGGGGGTATCTGCACTGGGTAGATGGCACCCAAGTTCAGCCTGCTCTCTCATCCCCATAAGGCTGCTTTCACACTCACAAGAGGTCTGCAGATCTCTCTCATAGAAGCCTTTCTGTAGTACATTTAGCTGGGATCTACTCCCTGTACCCTTCTTAGCATAAAGCTGAGAGCATGGGGTTTTCACATATCATTCAGACAAGTATCTGCCTTTAAGTTTTCTTAATAAAGCTTGCTTTGTGTGCATCACATATGACAGAGATTTGCCTTCCACTTACAACTCTACAACATGGAATATAACAAAAAGTCCTTGTCTTCATGGAACTTCAGTGAGCTAGAGATACTATGCAAATAAGATCACATTTATTTTAGCCCTTCAGATAGCACTTTGGTTATTAATTTTTGCCTGGTAAACTCCACTGATTTGAATACTTTAGGTTTACTTTCATTCTGGTCCTCTTAACCGTGTGGCTCTCTTCCATGGTTGCAGGGGTGCCTCCTACCAGGTCATCCACCTTCTGCATTCATAAGCACTGGAAGGAGGAAGTAAAGGCAGCAAATAGATTATCCCCAACTCACAAAACCATTGGAGAACAAAATTCCCTCAGCCAATATCGTCTCTTTGTTTGGAAAGCAGCAGATAGTATTAGACTCATTTGTTTTATCGAGATGTCCCTTTTTCTTTCCTACCAAATTTATAAGAATTACAAATGAGAGGAAGCAAAAGAGGTTCTAACAGTTTGGTATATAGAAACTGATGAATTTTTGAGTATTTATAATGAGGCTATAGTTTTCTCGTAGAATTTTCTAGCTAAAATAATAAGCATAAAATAAATTAGATTAACTAAAAGTAAAAAATAATTCAGGACCCTGGCTGGTGTAGCTCAGTGGATTGAGCGCGGGCTGCGAACCAGGCATCGCAGGTTCGATTCCCAGTCAGGGCACATGCCTAGGTTGCAGGCCATGTCTCCCAGCAACCGCACATTGATGTCTCTGTTTCTCCCTTCCCTCTCTAAAAATAAATAAATAAAATCTTTAAAAAAAAAATATTTCAGGAAGAACTAAGAATGTGGTTCGATCATTTATTGACTCATTGATTTACTCACTAAACACAAATTTTGAGGTGGATTAATTGTACAAGCCAAAATATTAAGCATCCAGATAGTGCAGATTGGAGAAGTGGTTGTGGGGGTGAGGGAGAATTAAAAAACTGACAAGACACATGGCCAATCCTCACGGAGCTCACAGCTTAGTTCAAGGTGCAGAAAAGTGTGATAAGAGCTATAATAGAATATGTAGTAAAGTTCTAGGGTACCCTCCATCAGTTCTGGCACTCTCAGGTCAACAAGATGAAAATAGTAATAACAAAGATCAATACAGCTTATGCATTTTTAAGGTAAAATACTGACCTCCAGATACTGACCCACAGCACAAGGATTCCCAGCACAGCCTCAGGTGGTGGGATTTGGGGACATTTGCAATAAGGCCCAAGTTTTAGACTATGAAGCCTCTGCCAGTCTACTTACTCTCAGCTTGGTTGGTCTGACTCATTTATAGCAACAAATTGCAATCTAGGAAACAGTACTAATGCATCTCTTGGTATCTCATGGTTATAGTACCAAACTATCAGCAGGAAACCTCTATGCCTGACAGAGTACATTCCTGCCATCAAGCATGAGATATTATGTTAGACAACTTTATGTTCTTCTAATATCTTTTCTCTATCATGAGAGTTAAGGCATCCCACAGATTGCATTTATAACTCCACATAGCAGGCAGGAAGAAGATGAAGAATTTTAGTTCTGATTACCTAACCAAACTTTAGTCATCAAGATGATCTATTAAATATTCTAAGATACAAACAGGGGTGGGATGTTGAGGATATAGCTCTCATCATGGGTAAGTAAATAAAGGGTGTTTGAAAAGTATTATTTATTAAAGAAGGTACATAAGAAAATATAAGAAAGGGACATAAGAGAGAAATCCACCTAACAAGAAGTATAGATATAAAATTATCATGAAGTTAATGAAACAAGCTTTAAGCCCTCTCACTTGTGTTAGACCCTTCCACCCTTAAGAGGGACCCTAGAAATGTGTTCACTTCCTCATACATCAAATTTGCAAAGTCGTGATTTTTTTAGCAGGAATTGGTTAAGAACGCTGTCAGTTTTCTCTTCCAACTGCATCCCTCATACATTTTTCAATCCTTTGTGTGACTTTGAAGTGGTTTCAGAAATTTGGGGGATTTGACTCAGGGAAGTTGAGCTGGAGAGAGTAGATTATGTTTACATGATTCCCTTGCACTTCCATGTACATCTAAGTCACTGCTAGCCATGCTGACTCAGGACTCATCGAGGAATAATCCTGACAGCCCACTGATAATGCTTCTCACCCAATATTGTGGACAAAGATGTTGCCAAATTTGCAAGCATATTAGTATCATTCGAGAAAATGATGCTTCAATAATACTTGCAGATAGTGACCACTCAGGCATTTTGTAGTAGTTCTGTTTCCTTTCGGGTTCTTCTCATATTATAATAATTTAAAACACACACGCCCATTGGAGTTTTCTCACCCTCACACTCAAGCACAAGCAGATGTTCTGCCCACGACAGAGCTGCTCAAGACTGTGACAGTGGGTAACACGACAGTTTAGGGGCTCTAGAGTATGCTTACGTTCGAAAGAGAATTCCAATTCCAGAATATTTGTAAAATGTGTATTTTAAAAATTTATAAAACTTGCATACATTGTTTTAAGGATAACTCAAAAAGGCATTTTGCAACATTTTAGTAAAATAAGTGAGAAATTATAGACTCAATTCAAGGTATATGAAATGTAACTTCTTGTTCCTGAGTTGAGGGAAAATTCAAATAAAAATAATTAAGGGCATATGAAGTAAAAGGGATAGAGATGAACACTAGAATCAAAAGAAATCACTCTAACATAAAGGGTTGTATTATAACACAAAATTTTAACATCATTTGAAGGACAGTAATTTCATAGACAGAGATAATTTTTAGCAGAAGTAATAAGTAGAACTTTAGACATTTTCTAGTCCAGTTAATAAATTGCTGTGAATCATAGGAACACATCAGAAAAATATAGAAATTATTTGTCATTTTGATAGGAAATTCTGGCATAGAGTTATCATAAAAATTACAACGTGCCCAGTAAACAAAGATACCAAAGACAATCTGGTAAATATGTGCCTTCAATTCACATATTTGAGACTAGTTACTGTTCAAGAAACCCTAAGATGCCCTGAGAACTTAAAGCTAACACAGGAAAGAAACTTGATAGAGATTTTGACAAATATGACCTCAAACTTTATAATATATAATACCAAGCACTAGTGCTGAAGTTGAAAGAAACTGTCCTAAACTTTCAATAAAACAAATTCAAAATCAAGTTCAATCGATGACAGTAGAGAAACATGACAGATCCGCTGCCCAGGTGAATGACAGCACTAACACACAACCAAAGTGCTGGCCTTTTTAACAGAGTCCCCACGGTGGTCATAATGAACAAGAAGTTTAGATACTCAGCTCCAACATACTTCTGTTCTATATTCACCAGGCAAGAAATTTTTTATTATCTGAATTTGGTTTTCCAAAACGACTTTTATTTGAGGAAGAAATTGTGTTGACCAATTCAGAAGGGACCTGAAAATCACAGTTTACATTTAATCAATTGTCATCCAGATTTATTTGCCATTCTTTTTGAATTTAGTTAAATGACAGAAATTGAGTTCTTCCTTATATAAGTCTAGTGGTTAATGATAGGAATTTTACATCCATGCTGCTTGGATTGGAATCCAAGATTTTCCATTCACTAGCTGTACAATTTCAGACTAATTTCTTATTTTTAAAAGTTTTTTTTTAATTATTTATTTTTAGAGAGAGGGGAAGGGAGGGAGAAAGAGGGGTAGAGAAACATCAATGTGTGGTTGCCTCTAACATGGCCCCCACTGGGGACCTGGCCCACAACCCAGGCATGTGCCCTGACTGGGAATCGAACTGGTAACCCTTTGGTTCACAGCCTATGCTTAATCCACTGAGATACACTAGCCAGGGCTCAGACAAATTCCTTACCTGTTCTTTGCTTTAATTTCCTCATGTGTATAAGGCAAGAAAGTATATCCACAATATGGAAATATTTGCAGAAAATGAGTATAAATATTCACTTACACTCATATATATTATATATAATCTATATTATATATATCTTATAAGATTTATACTCATTTATACTCATATATATTATGTATATTATATATCTTAGAAGATTATCTGGCATAGTACCACTATAAAAGCATTATGTATTCTGATTATTACCTGTGATTCAATCATGAAAGCACCCAGGTTCTGGAGTCAAACTGCTTGGATTTGTGTTATAACCTTGTCTATAACTGTCCTTAGGCAAGGAACAAGCCTTTTATGTCTCAGTTGCCTCAGCTATAAATGGATTTAACCATTGCAGCTACCTCACAGGGTTGTTTTGATGATCCGGTCAAATAATGCATTTAGAAGCTCTAAGAACAGTGGTTGTCCCGTAGTAACCAATAGCTACTGTCTTGTTCCACACACATTTGGAAAATGTGCACAAATTGCACTTTTAAAGGGGCTTAAATATAAACTCTGCCCTAAAGGAGGATGCCATTTCAGCAGAGAGATAAATATGTTAACCATGAGGTTAAAAAAAAATGTTTTAACTACAAAAGAAAAGAACTGCCTGAAAGTAATGGCTTAGGAATAAGTACAATGAAAGATAAATTGAGGCAAAGTTTCAGTGTGGAAATTTTATTTTAATAGCCTCTCAGGGTGTTTTTATTTCCAAAACCAGACAAAAATAAAAATCTGAATGAATAAATTGTGAACCTTGTTTTCTTAGTCATTTAATAAACTGAATAACACCAATTTGCAGTAGTGAAACCCTCCATCTAATACAACTACAAATGCTGAGATTAAAGCAAGTTTGATTAAGTGTCTATCTGCAAAATTCAGAGTAGCCCTGAAAGGACTCAGCTCTAAAGAAAATTCTGTGTATGTCTCATTCTTAGTGGGTCTATTAATCTGCGGACATGTTCATTTCCTCATTTGTAAAGTGGAGCCAATGATACTTATGTGCCCTTCTTTCCTCAAAGGATTGTTAAATGAAACAATGGACATAAATACACTTTCAACGTTAGAAGTATTATATATGTGACAAAACATTATTATTATAAATGAGAACATATCAACCTTCTGAAAACCATTTAAAAATTGACATTTCTCAACCTGTCAGCAAATGGATTGCTAGAGGTGGGCGCTCATCATCCATAACTTAATCCAGTCCATGAAGTGATTTCTGCTGTCTTAAGGATCACGCGAGGCCAGCTCTGAGGAGGCTCTATTTATTGCTCAGCTTTTAGCAGTGACAAGACCTGAAAGCAATATTTATCAGGACTTTACGTAAGTTTCTACCTCCCCTGTGTTCTTTTTCATTGAGTACATTGAGATCCAATACAACTATGTATATGACCTTCTACTTTTATGAAATTTGAATATTAAATGATGGAAAAACTGGAAAAACATCTTTTTTGCTCATTTTTATTATTGTCTTTTGTCCTCACCTTTCAATTTTGACAGATTATTTGTCATCATATTTGTTTCACATTTTACCAGTAATTTAAGCTTACTATTATGCAGTTTTCATAATCTATCTGGTAAAGTTAGAATAGGTTTCTCTAACTTTTTATTATAATTTTTATAATATGGATAAATCATTATAATTAAATATTTACATGCTGATATGGATTTTTATCAAATTGATAATAATACACTGCTAAATGAACATGCTCTATGTCCTATTAAATGGATAATTTTACCTGTATTTCACAATTATTTTTTGTTTAGAAAAATTTGGATCTAAATTTAACTCCACTAATTTATTAGCACAACAATATTCCTTGGTATCATGAAAAAATTATGACAGAAAAAATTTGTAGAAACTACTTTTGAAAAGTGGCAATTTCACCACATATGGGAAATAGATATTGTAAGTGTAGTGTTAACAAATTAACTATTTGTAGGAACTTTAATAAAATTGTAATTTATTGAATGTCTAATATCTTTCTATACTACATTAGACACTGTTCATTAATTCTTTCAACAGCCCTCTGAAGTAAATCTTCTCATCCCAGTTTTACATGTAAATCACTGAGACTGAAAATTTGAGCTAAGTATTTATTAACATTATTAATATCACTGTGGAAATGCTATGGATGAGGAAATTAAGGATTTGAGTTCAGTCATTTTCCCAAGACAGCGTGCTCTAGTTCCCAGGGCTCTCCGTCATCCACGCTCTGAGTAGTGGGACTAAGATCTTATCCTTCAATTAGCTACCACTTATTATGAACTTATGGCATCTAAAATCCCTGGAGCTACAGATTTTATTTCCAAGTGAATTATATCTGTTGAATTCTTGGCAAACCTACTTATATTGTAACAGACCTACACTCCTAAAGCAAAAAGAGAAGACAAGCAAGTTTTCTTATATAGATTTAAGTGGTTAGAAGCAGAATCTATATGTAACCACTGTAGCCAAAGCAAAGATTAAGGAAACTTCCTGGATTTTTGAGGCTAATCCTGATCTATCCTCCCACATTATTCCATTACCAGAAAAATCTCAATTACAGATAGAGATATAGGAAAGATGAGGTTATCATGTTAATTAGAATACACGTGCTCAGTGGACAAGAATGCTGCTGATGTAGAGTGGATACAGATAAATAAAAGTTCGGTTGCGCCACACTTGACCTGATTATCTCCTCGAAGACCACTGGATTCCGTGCAGGGAAGCCTACTCTGCCATTGTCAATGTCAACTAACAACACTTCCTTAAAAGGCAAATGAAGTGATTAATAAAGAGGTTAATAAAAGCCTTTCATCTTCTAGTCAGAATGAAGCCTAAATGTTAATTTTTTCTAAAGTTTCATTAGAATTTCTATCACAGGTGCACTTATATAACAGTTAAAAAGATACAATTTAACAAGTAAAATAATTTTTTTAGAAACACAGACTAAGTTCCCACATTATAGGTGGCTATTCTAGTTGTAGTCCCATTAAATATTTAAATGCTATTGAAATAATAAATTGTCTTCTCTTTAAAATGTGGCTTTTTAATTGAAAGAAAAATGTACAAAGACACTGAAATATTTTATTAATGGCTACCCAATTTCAATGGTAGTTTAGAGCCTTAGTTCTTATTTCTAACTTTCCTCAGCCCAGGAAGATGTAGATTTTCTTGGCAACAGTTGCTGTTTAAAATATTCTGAGATAGAATTTTTTATCATAATTAATAATAGATGAAAATTTCTGAGTTTTTGATGTTCTAAACTCTATGCTGTTTGATTTACGGTGTCTTTATAGTTGTTTTTCTGGTAATTCTCAGCCTATTCCTGTTGGTATAAGGGAAAGCCATCTTTTTTTCTTCTAGCTGGGTCTGCTATATTTTTGCTTTTTTCCACATCTTCATGTTTTACTTGTGTATGTCCTTTAATCAAAAGACCAATTCTGCCATAATGAGACTAGACGATAAGCTTTTCAAGATTTAGGTGGAATTTTTAGCACGTCAGTAGACAGCTACCAAAACAGCCTTGCTATGTGCACCCTTGTAATGCAAACACCCCAGGTGAGCATCACAGCCTTGGAAACTTATTTCCAAGCAAGCACACAGGCTCGTGGCAACGATCAAAGCTGATGCAGAAATTGTGTTCATTGTGGAGGGTTTAGTCCAAGTGCTTGCACGGTATTATCACTTCACTATCCTTTTACTTTTATCTTGGGGGGCCATTAAAGATGGGAATTTGAAATATAGTTTCCATTCACACAGTGCAGATAGTTTCCATGGAAAGCAGTCATAGAGAATGCAATCCCTGGAATATATTTTGTTTGCCTACAGTTATCTTTCTCTTTCTTGAGATAATGGGCTCTTGAGCAGGCAGCAACAATACAGGTTTCATCACATGCTTCCTTCCCTTTGTCGTCTTTCTTGCCAGCATCTAATCTGCATTTGGACTGCTAATTTGCACCTCTGCAATGGGATAACTTCATTGTCTGATGTCCAGTTATCAATTTGTACCTGTAAGACACGCAATGTGTCACATTTATTGCTGAGTTTCTGTACATTTTGGTGGAAGTGGGTAACTCTGCCTATAGCGTACGGGGTTGTCGTCAAGGCAGAGCGGGTCTGTTTTCAGCCATCTATATCCTAATTTATGACACTGCCGATTTTAGTAAATGTTTGGGTTAAAAAGGATCATGCGTCATAGGCACATGTAGTTATTCTAACAAAATCCAGCACGACTGACCACTTTTATTTTTCATCACTATAACTTAATAAATAGCCACTTGTTTTCCTTCTGATAACCTTGGGCAATAGCATTCTTTTGTATATTTGGCCTTGTAAAAACTATGCTTGGGTGGTCTATGATTACTATAGAGTCGTGCAATTCACAGTTAGTAATTCTTTTTCAAGAATTAGAAAAATGTTTAGTGAGAAAATAGGTTCTTTGCAAACCACTGCATTTCTGAACATTTGCTAGGAAATAAAAAATTATGCCCAGTGTAAATTGAGGCATTTTCTTTCTCAAAATATGATAATCGTTTTCCTTGAAGCTTGAATTGGCAAAGTACTCACTACAGTTCCTGATACACACTGTACTTATTTGTAACTGCTGCCTGTCTTAAGAACAACTATTTTCACATCAGTATTTTCAGGTTGAGCACCTTTCAAGGAATGCTGTCGGTCTAGAAAATCAAAGTTACATAATTAAAGGCCATAAACAGGTAAAGTGCATTGTTTCCATTCCTCCTAGTCTAAAGAGAATAGGTCTTTAAGTACTGGCATAGGGCAGAAAAATCTGATTAAGGAACTAAAGTTAATTTTAAGGAAAGCATGGACCCAACCTTGAATAACAGTATGGGTGATTACAAAGTACATGTGCTTGAACATCCCTATCAGGAAATAAATGAAGTGAGTTTGTGTGTGTGTGAGTGTGGATATATGCTTACATCTAACAGAAATAAAGAAAACATAGTTTGTATGCAACATACAGTCCAGTACATTAATGAGCTGAAGAAATAGTAGTATACCTAAGATTCACTGCAGTGACGACATAAATCAGTAAATCTTAATACTAATAAATATAGTGTCCTGCTATTGTCAGTTGATTCTAAATTATTGTGTTTAGGCTTTAATCTGTACTTACTTTGTTAAGTACATTATTTCATTTATATGTTTATGCTGTATTTGTACCCTATCACTTAGATATCAGGAGCTTTTTAAAAAGAATATATGAAGAATATATGAAGAAAAGAAAACCATTTTCAAGCAGAAAAAAATTAAACATTTTGTAACTGGTCCTCCTGAAGCCTCTTTAGGTATAGTTGGAGATTAAGAATAGTTTAATAAAAATTTGTGTATTTATTGAAATATTTCAGAGGATATGGTGATGATTATGACTGTCATCAGACTATAAAAGGGGCACCAGAATGTATAAGGACACGTGTTCCAGCTGTACCACCAACAGGCAGCATGGTCTGGATAATTCTTTCCCAGCCTGAGGCTCTAACTAGACCAGAACTGGAACACCAAAGTCCCTTCTCACTAAGTTTCTGTCACTGTGGTGGATCAGAGTATATATACAGAAAACGCGATCTGGTCAATGACCAAAACCACACTTAACATCAAAACAGCATTTCAGCACTGATTGATCACCGTCCTTTCCAGCAGACCCCACCTTTCTTCTCTCAAACCTCATCTCTCTGATTCCCCGGTTGCCTTAGTCAAGATCAGAAATTTTTTTCATCCAAAGACCCTGTGCTTTTGTTTATACCTCACCTGCCACCAGTTTATGGCCTCTTTTTCTCTAATAAACAGCTATAATTTCACCTAATCCAGGAAATATGTGTTCTAAAATATTAAATGCAGCTCTTCTGCTTCTTAGGATTTCTGCAGAGGCTTTGGAGGTCAATGTCATAGCGCAAGTTCCCAGGAAGCAGCACCATTGCCTGAGGTTCTTTTTTAGGAGCCGGAGTGAGAAAAAGGACAGCAAGGCAGCGAAGGAGAAAGTGCCGGTATAAGGATGCATGGTGCAGCTGGCATTGCCAAATGCAACGGATTGCTTCGTCTTTCAAATTGTCTTCTAAGTTGTTTAAAATGCATTTCAGGATTGTCTTTCCTAAAGGGGATAAGATGAAGAATGGGGGAAAAATTAATCCACCATTTCCCACTGAGTTCTGCCTCATAGGGCAACAAATGCCCTGCATTTTTGGTTGCACGTGCGTGAGTGTTGATGAGGTTTCATGGTTTCTCACACCTCATTGAAAATAAGGGAGGGTCAGCACTCAGCTTGCTTCTATGCTGAGGCAATGGTGCCCGGCTTCTGCGTGAAGTTCCTCAGAACCCATGCAGCCCCAGTTGCTGCTGTGTGCTGGTACAGAACCAGGCAAGGCTGGGAAGATCTGGAGTGTGTAAGAGGAGTGTGGTGCTGCTGAGAACAAAAGAACAGGAGCCAAATAGCTCTACATTTTCAACAAAGGGGTTAGACCACCTACACAGGACATACGAAGGGATTATAGAATCAGTTCTGCCAAAGCTAGCCCACTACCCATTTTCAAAGTAGATAAGAGAATGTAAAAAATTTATTGGGAGAGGTAAAACATTTGAGAGTGAAAATTTCTTTGGAGAATTGTCTCATTTCTTTGGTGAATTGGTTATTATTCATTCTATACCACCCCACACTCATCATAGGGAACAAGAGAGTTTACATTCCCCCACTCAAGCTAAATGAGAAGGGCTTCCCATATGATGTATGGTGTCTGAACGACTTTGGAAGTAGTCTCTGACTCCTGGCAGAGTATTCTGAAGATGGGAGGCTGTGACTGAAGTAGTCCCTCCTTAATGACAGATCAAAAAGAGGGAGAGCTGCATGAAGAACTGGCTGCTTTGCCACTTAACGCAGAGCAAGGGGGCCTATCCACCATGGACCGGATGTGGACTCTATGGAAGGAAATCAGATTGTGCTCTCTTGAAAGGCACTCTTCCCAGAAGCCTCTCTGGAGGGGATGGATGAGTGACTCCAGCCTGGAGTGGTCCCTAGAAGCTAGCGAGCAGAGGAAAAACCACAAGCCGCCATCAGGGCAGAGTTCTAAGAGAGAATCCCTGCACCAGGGTGTTGGGGGAGATGGAGGGAAACGGACCAGCTCGTGAGCACTCACCACAGCCAGGTAACTACCATCTAGCGAGACCTCTTTTCACCTCTTTTCTTTCCCTGGTTCCAGTTTTGGATGGGATTAAAAAAAAAAAAACAAGCAAGTGCTAGAGAGAAAAAAACAGAAAGAAAAAAATTTTTTTTTTTGCCTGAGATAGGCAAGGATGATGAAAGAACATATAAGTTGAATAAAATATGAGACTGTTCAAGCATTGAAAATGTTTTTATTGCTACAATGGGTTCTTATCACTAAAGGGAGCCAGTCAAGCTACTGTAGCTGCCCAAGATTTTGGCAAAAGTTGGGGGTGGGGAGGGGGAAGTCCAGAGGAAGGGGTCTGAAAGAGGAGTAGAATAAAACAAATTCTTCTTCATACTTGCCCTCTATACAGTCAAGCTTATTGAATAACATGTGTAGATCACAATGACTCATTTTCTTCTTGTTCTACCCCTGGTTTTGGGCCTTCACACACCATTCACCCTGTTTAATGTGAATCTTCTCTGTGAGTCTGCACTTTGTCTCCATTTTACTGTTAAACTACACTACATACTTCTTAAGAGTTCTTACACTTCACTTCCCACAGTGTCTTCCCAAACTCTGTCACCATGCTTTTATCAGTAGCTGTAGAGGAAGGAGGAACTGTGGCTGGATGGCCACTGCTGTGGGCCTCTCCACATTCATTTTCTTCATTATGGTCATCCCTTCCTGCCCTCAACACCAGGGCGCAGAGGTACTCCGTGGTGAACCTCATTAAAAGTCTCTGAGAACCAGGGAGAATTAAAGAAAGAAAGTCAATTATTATTTTTCTACTTAAATACGGTGGCCCAAATTACTAAAGGACATATTTAATGTTATCACGTAAGTATTTAATAATGCCAACAACAAACATTCATTGAGTATTGTTTTGGTGCCGGGAATCACACTAAATGCTTTCCATGCATCATCGCACTTAATCCTGAGAACAAGCCTTTGTTGTGGATATACTTTTCCTCTAGTTTCAGTGCTGAGGCTCAGAGAGGTTTGGAGAGTTGTCAAAGGCCGGATATCCAGGAAAACGACGTCGACCTGGGTCTGAGTTCAGACACTGAGACCTTAACCACCAGGTTCTACCATTGCTCAGTGACAATAAATTTTAAAGAGAGCAGAACTTGGTGAAAACAGAAATGAGGTTTATGTTTTCCACCATGAGTCAGAGGTCTGCTCTGAAACCCAGCAAAACTATGGGCTCCTTGACACTGTGGGCCAGGTGTTGCCAACCCATGAGGAATTTAGTCTCAAGTTGAGAAAAATCTTCATGAAAGGGAACCTGAAGTCAGTAGTATGACTAGAAACAACCTACAGGCCTCTATTCATCCCCGTCCCCTGGTGATTTCATTCACATTTCCCAAAGTGAAAAGATTCCTTACCCTTGTTTAATTAATGAGGAAACAGAAACAAAAGTATTAGTAGGCCTAGCAAAGTTCACAACTTCAGGTTCTGAGCTGCCAAGTTCCTAATGTCTGGCATTTTAGAACGTTGGGCAAGAAATCACCACCTCTGTCTGTGACCTAATCATATGAAACACATGCAACATTAAATGTTGTCCAATTTAACTAACATAAAAGAAATCCTATATCCTTTAGAATACTGCAAAAGGCTTCCTTACACACATTGTCTATTCAATTAATTTATAATACGTTTATGGGGCCTTCACAGTGAGAGAGGCATTGCAACCCTGATATTGAGAGAAGGTAAACAGGACAGAAGAAACTGGCTCATATCAAGGCTTTGGAGGATGCTCTTATCTGTCTCATATTGACTCAATTACCACTCACACAGTACTTACGAATTTATTGAGCATTTCCATGCATATGCTGTTATATCAGAGAATGCATGAAGAGATGTAGACAGAAACAGACCCTGCTCTCAAGGGGCTTTCAACCTAGGTCATATACCTTTCACCTTTAAGTAAATCTTAAGAACACCTAAACTGGATGAGTTAGTTTGCATATTCATTATTTAATTATATTGTGCCATTGAATTTCTTCAAAAGCTTCAATTGAATCTACCATATTGAATATACATGAAAATGCTATCCAAAATTTATATTTTAAGCATAAATATGGGTTGCTTGCTTTATACTTTTATTGTTTCCTATGCAGTATTGCAGAGCAAATTTTTTAAATATGCATGTCTTTTGAGTAAAAATATATGTTATCTAAAATATTACTGAGTTAAGACTAAAATAACTTTATTATATAATCTAATGCTTTTAAAGGTTCATTTTTGTAACATCTAGATCTATCAATTTCCTTCCTAGTAGCTCCCTTTTATGAGCAAGTGACAGAAGTTTAAAATTTAGTATCTAAGGAATATTTTAATCTGCATTTCTGGTAACTGTTTATATTTTAAATTTAATGCATAGCAGTAATTTGAAACACAAAATGCTCAATTAAAAAGTGAATGTTCTTTGAAGCTTCTTTGTAAAAGAAAAAAAAAACAGTCGCTTAACAGAATTTAACCTAAAGTTATCCTCAAATGCCAAAGACTTACTACTTCGTAAGACCTAGTACTTATTGTCTCCTCTAACACCTTTAAAAAATGTATCCTGAGGAAAGGAAGTGTGTCAGGAGCATGGGATGGGACAGAAATCTTGGCAGAGAATGCACGCGCAGCTCCCTGGAACAGCTTTGAGGAACATGTGGGCGGCAGAGAGGAGGTAACTCATGGTTGTGGTTTCGTGTACAAAGACAGCATGAGAGAAAGGTGACAGGAATAGAGGTGATACCAAGCGAGTTTCAAAAAATGCTCAATGTTTTTTCTGTCCAGAATAAGGCCCCCAAAAGTCAAGACATTTTTTCTTTTTTTTCCTTTTTATTAAATTTATTGGGGTGATGCTGGATAACAAAATTACACAGGTTTCAGGTGCACGGTTCTGTAACACATGCTCTGCACACTGTATCGTGTGTTCCCACCCCGAGTCAAGTCTCTGTGCATCATAGTTATCGCCCCTCTGTCCTCCTTCCTCTCCCTCCTCCTTCCCCTCCTTCCCCCACCCCCAGCAATCACCACACTGGTGTCTGTGAACAAGACTCTTTTGTTTTCATTATAATTAGGCTACATGCTACCAATAAAGAGATCATCAGAATTTGGGGATAAACTCAGCAAATGTCGCCATCTGAAACTTAGGCAAATGAGAATCTACACAAAACAGAGGAGCTTTGCCATCCGCAGGAGAAACTCACCTTGAATACACTGCTGTTGAGAGCAAGGGATTCTCCGTTTCCAATTGTTAAGGTTCTAGGGTATCATCCATAACTCTTTAAGGTGACCATGACAGAAAGGCACGACTACAATGTTAAAGTGAGGAAAGCCACATTTTTTTAAACAACTTTGGCTTGAATGAACATTGCTTAGGATGAGAAATAAAATGGATAATTTGATTTAAAATTTTTTCTTCCTCTATTTTTAGGGAAAGTGGGTTCTTGTTATTTATTTGATCAATATTGGATCTGCAAGCAGAAATATTTTAGAAATGAGAAAAATAACTTCAAGTAGACCTCTATCCCCCCTACTCCAATACAAGTCTTCATTCTAGTCACCAGTGATCTCAGTCTTGCCAAATCAATTATATATTCTAACCTGACTTGGACTCTCAGCAGTACACTTTTCTGATAATGTGACAAATCCTTCCCCAGGTTTCTTTCCATTTCACCGACTATTTCATTTCCCTTTCCTTTGCTGACTTCTTTACTGCTTAATCTCTAAATATCAAAATTCTCTGAGGCTTAAAATTTCCCCTATTTTCTTTCTATACCTACATATTCTTTCTAGGTAATCTTAGTAAGATCTATGGTTTTATTTTTTTTTGTCATATTTCTTTAAATAATGCCATTGGGATTTTATGGGAATATAAAACTGAAATTCATAGACATAGACAACAGTGTGGTGGATACCCGAGGGAAGGGGGCTAGGTGACAGTAAGAGTTAAAAGGGACCATATAGATGGTGATGAAAGATGATCTGACTTTGGGTGGTGGGCACACAATGCAAGATGCAGGTTATGTGTCCTAGAAATGCATACTTGAAACCTATATAATCTTATTAATCAATGTCACTCCAACAAATTTGATTGAAAAATAAATTTAGGCTAAGTAGGAAAAAGTAAAATTAAATTAAAACAAAATGGGTTTAAAAAAGATCCATGGCTTTAAATACAATCTAGATTCAGATGACAGTTAATATGACAACTTTAGTACTGAGTTAAATATTTACAACTCGAACTATTTGTCATTTCCACTTAGATGGATAATGTATATGTCAAAGTAAGTATGACTCCTAGCAAACATTTCATGTCCCAATCGGCTCCATCTCAGCAAATTAATGTCTCAGGTGATCAAGTCATAATCAAAAGCATATCCTTGATTTTCCTCCTTCTCTCATAGGTACAATCTGTTCATCTAATTCCAAGCACATCCTTAATATGTCCACTTTTCCCAACTTAAACTATTCCCTAGTCCAAGTCACTGGGACTACTGAATCAGCCTCATAATTCAGCCCTACTTCCCTTCAATTCTTACTTGACATTTTCAACAGGTAACATCTCTTCCTTGTTTATCTCTTCACTGCCTTCCCATTAGAGTCAGGACGGAAACTCAAAACTTGGAACCCTAGCCCAGTGAAATTTCAAGACTTTTTCTTGCATTATTCTGCCCCTTACTCACTGGATGCCAGTCACATTGGTCTTCCTGTTTTCAAACACACCTAGCTCATGCCAGATTTCTGGATTTTGCACTTGCTGGCTTCTCTCCCAGTAGCAATCTGTCCCCAGATGCTCATGTTTCCAACTTCTCTATATTATGCACCTTATCTGCAATGCCACTTTCTCCAAAAGGTCCTTCCTGACCACCCAGCCTGAAGCAGTCCTTCTGCCACCTGAGTCTCTCTTATCACATTACCATGTTCTGTTGTCTGCTCAAAGTTGATCAAAATCTAAAGTCATCTTCTTTATTTGTCCCATTGCTTATTTTCCATCTCCTTCTCTACATCACATGTTCCCGGAAAGTAAGGCCCTTTTCTGTGTTGTACACAGTTGTATCTCTGTCTCCTAGAATAGAATCTGACATGAGGTATAATAGCTTAGTAAATATTTTTATTTTATTACTTATCCATCTGTAATTATGTATAAATTAAAATGTATATCATATGTGTTAAATATATGATATATAAATGCATTATTTTTATAGAGAGAGCATATATTCATATATTGTATATTAATATAATACATGACATTTAAATATAGTAAATACTACCCTCACACAATGAGATATTATTAAATATATATACATATATATCCATTTTAAAGAGGAGGACACCAAAATCAGATCAGTTAAAAGTTTCAAAGTTTCCTTTGAAAGCACCCTATCTTTTCATATTGAGATTTAAATTTATGTTTTTTAAAAATATTATTATTCTGTAAGGTCCTCTTAGGTTTAACAAATCCAGACATTTTTACCTTAGTTTAACATTAACTTTGTGACAGTTAATTCATGCAGCTAAGCCCCTCAGAATCTTGTAAGAGTGTGTTTCTAGATCTGCTATGTTGAGTCCAGGTTCTAGATGCACTTACAGGGCTCTGGGAGGCCGAATCTCAGTGGGTAGTCAGACTCTATCAATGTTCACAAAATTTCACTGACTGATTTCTGGTTCCCTCTCTGTAGCTCAGAAATCATAACAAACATATTCTGAACAATGAAGTTCAACCTGAACAGATGAGAGTTCCTCTAAACCTGAATACAAGAAAATTTAACTGTTTTGTGACCGAGAACAGCAGTATGTCATGTGGGTGGTCCTTAAAGGAATGGTGAAAGTTCAGAAGTGGATTCATCTTTCTATTGCTGTGTTGCTTTACTCTAGCAAGTGTCTCCTCTGTTTGGAGAGGAGGAAAGATAATCAAGAAGGATCCTACCTTGTTATAATGCCAAACACAGATTATCTGAGAGCTGGAGGTTCTGAAAAGTTGCTGAAAAGGAAGGATAATTATATATAAAAGCCCTTAAAATCAATAACTTCTTCACTTAAATATACCTTTTTTTAATATCTAATAAAGTGCCATGTTTACATGAAATGTCTAATTTGTGCTTTCAGAAGATAAGGAAGAAATGAGTTGGTTGTTATAATTTATGTAATGTACAATCCTATCTTTCACTTGAAGAACCAAGCCAGACAAAATCATTGTTGGCTAGAATAAAAGGAGGAAAAGAGGAAAACAGAACGGAAAACCTCACAGCCAAAAATGTGGAAAATGAGGCTCGGGCAAAGAGTGATGAAAGTCAGAGTTGGTTTAAAAAAGAGTATTAATGACAGAAACTCAAGTACTTTCAAAAATGAATTACTAAGCTTCAAGCTGAGATTGTCTAAGCCAAACCATAGATGTACATGACTTTCAAATTATAAAAATGGCCTTGGTGCACAAATGAAGTTTTTGGCATTTAGTTATGGATTTAAAAGCAATCTCTTACTAAGCTGATAAACCATATTTCTTCATAAAAATAATAAAATTATGTACAGGTGGAAAAACTCTTGCTTAAAATAAACTAAATTTCAGTAATATAATAGTTACCCCAGTAATAATCATTATGTACTATTACATACATATACTTAACATGATCTGAATTATAATATTAAATGTTATAAATATATAAAACAATCATAAATGCTTTAAAAATATAACCTTAATACATACACAATGGTATTCACATGTGATAATCCACTAGTATATGAATTTTTCTTATTGTTATTCAATTACAGTTGTCCCCATTTCCCCTCATCACTCTCCCCTGACCGACCCATCCCCCACTTCCCACATTCAACCCTCCCCCCACCCCATTGTCTTTGTCTGTGGGTCCTGTATACACATTCCCTGACTTGACCCTTCTCCTTCTTTCCCCCATCACCCCCTCCTCCCTCCCCTCTGATTCCTGTCAGTTTGTTCTTTATTTCCACATATATGAATTTTTTACCAAGCACAAGTCAGTGAGCTCAACATTGACAGAAATGTGGGCACATCCAGTACAGCGTCAACTTTATTGTTAATTTATTTGGGTGATTAAATCACTACTTTTCCTTATATTAGGCAATAAATTAGCTCTTTCGAGCCGTTTAAAGATGACACACAGAACTGAAGTAGAATTTCTAAATAACACCTGGTGGTAGGGAGATTACAAAATATTATTGACTCTTGACACCAAAAGGTGACCTCAATTCACATTCTGTTGAGAAAAGCACAATCTGATCACACCTCAAGTTCCAAGAAAATTAACACAGTAGCACTATCTTTCGTTAGCACTCATATAAGAATGTTGAGGTAGGGATTAATTTAGATAGTATCTTAATGTTTGGTTATGTGATAATGTTGTGCAAAATATACAACAGGCCACCTTGACAAGACACCCTTGATGAATGGATTAGTTCCCCCTTGGTTTTAAATATTTGTTTGAAGCATATAAGATCTATAAGCTCAACGAGCTGGGGAAGGTAAAGGCACAATCAAAATATCTTGCATATGGCAGAGTGAGTCCCATTCCTCTTTAAACTCCAGGGGCTAGGAGAACAGATCAGGGAGGAGAGCATCTACTCAATCAGACGCTAGGACTTGTGCAGTGCCCTTCATGCAGCATGATCACAGGGCACTTAACTTGAAGGCAACCCGCTTTACTGATGACAACAGAAGGGAGGCAGAATAAAACAAATTAGTCTAAGACTTAAAAATGCCAAGGGCCCTATTAAGTATAAAAAGCTAATAGGATATGCTTATGCCCGTAAGTGTGCGCATGTGTCTCTGAGAGTTGCAGTGCAAAAGGAAATTAGCAGCACATGCTGCTTTCGCAAGAAAGAGTTGCCTTGATTCATGAAACCTGACTCGAGAGCAAATCTCAGACAAAACGAAGCAGCTTTAGAAGAAGAGCTTAGACGGAAAGACAACAGGGTTACTTAGATGCCAATGTTACTTTTTATTTTAACATCATCGAAGCAATCCATGTTATATGTCCATGCTACACTTGTGGGACACTGGAAAAGAAACAGAAGAAAAATATACCTCCCATGCATAAGTATTTAATTCATTGGAGGAGAATTTAGAGAGGAAGTTTCTGTTAGTAGTAATATCAAGTGAAAGCTTGGTGATTATATGCAACTTGACATCTTCCATTATCTTCTATTTGTTATCATTTCATTAGTCCAGTCTTTTCTTTAGAGAATACACTCAATAAAGGCATCCTGTGAGATTCCATGGATTTATAATTGAAATACTAACGAAGGCAGTTGCTAAAACTATATCCAAAGATAGACTGCAAAAAACATTGTGATACATGCATTGCAACTGTAGTAGCATAAATAAAGCATTACCCTCAAAGGCCCTGGTATGAAAGAAAAGAGGTTAGGTCCTTTTGCATATGTGTTTTATTTCTATTAAGTGAATAAAATATGGAAAAAATAAAATAAAAACACATTACATATTTTCTTACAAATAATGTTTCAAAATTCCATTTTTTATAGAGTGAGAAATCACAAAATGAGAGGCATTTGGGGATCTGTTTTAGTTAATAAGGAAACCAGATGGCTATAACATCGAAGGCTCAAGATTATAGGCCAGTCTCACAAGTAAATGGTCAGTAAGAATGTATCAATCTTTTCCATGTGTCTGCAGTGACGGAATTGCCACTATCGCCATCCCACACCCAAGTCCCTGGCCAAGACTGACCCAGTGAAAACATCCATGGGGCAAATGATGCAGGACTGGGAGGCTCCCTCAGCACGCCCGGGGAATATCCCTACCAAGGAAGCCCTCCCCAATATTGTACATTATAGATTCTCACAGTGATCAGCTATGTCCAAAAAATGTTTCATTTCACCATTTAAGAAAGCACCTCATCTCTTAATAACTGTCTCAGGTTTTATAAGTGGCCACCAGTGATGTAGATTCAGCACTGCACTATCACAGGCCATTGAAATCCATACCTGTGGAAATTATTCTTAGTAGTAATAATAATGGCTGACTTAAAATTAGGTAGACATCATGACATTCTTAGGTTTGCAGATGAAACATCCAAAACTAAGAGAGGTTAAATTACTAAGGTCATAACTGCAGTAATGGGTAAGCTAAGATTTGAACCCACGAATATTTTATTCTACAAGTACACATTTTTAAACCACTATTCCAGATTAGGGTAATTAATTTATGTATTAAAGCAAGGGTAACACACTGTGACAACTAAAGCCAAGACAAATGCATGCAGAAAAGACTAAGTTAAAAAGAACCTTCTCACTCACTTGCCTAAGAGGCTACTTATCTGATTGATTTAATACCATTGGAATCTTATCTTCAAGTTAAAAACCTCCCAGCAGCTTTTCCTCAACTCTCAGAAACAGATGCCTCTCTTGCGATAATCTGGTCCCTAAGAGCTTCTGAAGCGATCAAGGGGAAAGTATTTGCTTACCTGTCTGGCCTTCTCTTTGTGGTAAAAGTGGCCATGCCTTCCCTCCTAGCCCCCAACTCTGTGAGAAGCACTCAGTTCTTCCTGAGGAGACAAAAGGAAAGAAAAAGGAAGTCAATCTTTTGCTTCCCAAGGCACCAGCTCTTTATCTGAACATTTCTCCATCACAGCAACCATCACCTCTACTCCATCTGCCCAATTTGGGAGGTTTAGTTCCCTACCCTCTAGAAATGGAATGAAGTGATCTGTTTCCCTCTGTTAATACACACAACTTACTTATTGTGTTTTGTTTTTTTAGAAGTGCTTTAGGTTACTATTTGAAAGCATTTTTAAAGAAATAAGATTAAAACTTTGAACTGAACTTCAACATGTATCTAAATGGCTTTATATCTGTAGAACTTAAAACTTTTCTCCTGAAGACCATTCAAAACGAGGCACAAAATCTACCTGCTTTCTCAATAGCCTGAATATTCAGTGCTGGTGAAAGTTATTCATTCCTCTCAAAAGAACGACCATAAAGGTGAGTTTCCAAGACATGAAACTTGCTTTTAGGAATCTGACACATGTGAAGCCTAACAGTTTTTCTGGAGCATATGTTTCCATTGACATCCCCCAAAAGTAAGGATTTTAAATGCAGCAGATCCTTGCATGTGGAGAGTTACCATTCATGACTCTGAGCATCCATGACTATTCCCAAAGGTCTCATGATATGTAACCATTTGTGCTTTCTGTTGAGGCAAGCATTTCAGTTACTGCGGGCTGTTTTGCCTAACTCATAACTCAGTCCTGCCAACCTCCCAGCATCAGCATTTCCTTATGCATGTCATATTCTCTACCCATCTCTGGGAACCATTAGTACAATTAATGTAAAATCCAAAGCTCTTAAATGGCCTACAAATCCCTATATGGTCTGCCTCTTTCCACCCCACCCAAATTTCTGGCCGCATGTCCAAGCACCCTACTTTCTTGTTCTTCTGTAGCCAGACTGGCCTCCTCACTGAACACAGGAAGTGCATGCTGAAGCAAGACCTCTGCACTTACTGTTCCCTTGACCCAGAGTACTCCTTTTTCCCCTGGTACCTGCCTACCTTGCATACTCCCTCAGTTCTAGTCAGTGTCTGCTCTTAACACTTTATCAGAGAGGCTTCTTCTGACCTGTTATTAAAAGAAGACTCCAAATGCCGAGGCTTCTTATCTCCCTTTTCCCACTTCAGTTCTTCATGTTACTTATCCTGACTTAAAATATTATATTTACTTATTTACCACCTTATAGTCTCTTTGAACCCTCCACTCACATCCCACAATGCTCCTTCCTGCTTTCTGCTTCTTGACCCCCTGGAACACCTTTACTTCTGTTGCCAAGCCTCTGGGAGCCCCAAGTTATTCTTCTAGAAAATTCCTTTCTTCTTTAGTAGTTACAGTCTAGCCAAAACCTGCTTGTACTATCTCTAACTGGCGCACCAGACTTCTGTTTTCTCACCCTTAAAATGAAAGGAGGTTGTTTGCCTTCCAAAGGTCCTTTTGCCACAAGAGAATCTTTTTAAAATTGAGATGTGTGGTTCTTAGAAGAAAACTGCCATCCCTTTGGGGGGTGAACTGAAGTCATTTTCTAGTTACAATTAGATCCCGTGATTAAAAAAAAAAAAAATAGTGGTTATCATACCAAATAGCAAATTACTCAATTACCAGACAGTAGCATCCTGCCAAAAGGACATTTCAAAAACTAAAGCTCCGCGGAGGCAGGCTGAGCCCGTACCTTGGAAACCTCGTCTGCACCCGGCAACGCCACCTCAGTGCCAGTGTTCACATGAGGGGTGTGGAGTCCGACGTGCGCCGGAGCTACCCCACAGCTCCAGCCTGCAACGCTCAGGCTACTTTCGATAATCCGCTCCAGCCTCCTCGGGGCAGAAACATCAAAAGGGCACATCAAAGCTCCCAGTCACCGTGGAGAGGAGCCCTGCAAACCGGGTGACAACTTTTTTCTTCAGGCTCCACAACAAATACAACACTTCAGGCCTTCCCCGGAGGAGGAAAGAGTAATTTTTTAAAAATCTCAGCTGCCTGCCCTGAGGGAGGAGAGAGACACTATCCTTGCAGGTAGAGGATAAAGCCGCTTCTCCCAAAAACACATTTCTGAAAGTTGGAGGGCCGAGTACTAACCACAGAAAAACCCACACACAGGCAAGAAAAGTTCGAGCCATGCTTCACTGGCATGTGTATTTTAAAATGCAAATAACAAAAGCTGAAAATGATGAAGTGAGCATGTGCTGTCTCACTGACATGCGAGACAGGCAATTAATGAAACTCTGGCCACAGTATCAGCTGCCTGCTGACTTCTGCAATTGAATTAAAACTATCATAAGAATAATACAAGGACTTGCCCTTGTCCTTCTTGTCTATGTGTTTATTTAATTTTCTGTCCAACTGACTCTCAAATAAATTGGAAACAGCTGCCATTTTTTGATTCAGTAGCTCCATTACCCCCTTGTGACATCATTCTGGGCACGAACATTAACAATAGGTCATTATGTAGCAATTACTTTATTGATTTATGGAAGTTTTTAAGCTCCATCAGGAATATGCACATTCAAGGGGAAAAAAGACCACTTCTGTGCTCTTGTTAAAGAAAAATCTGAACTGTGGTGGCTAGAATAATGTTACTCAGATGGAACCTTCCTTACAAAGTGAAACTATGAGAACAATTCCTGTTTTGTTGATTTTCCTTATGTGGGAGAGAGATGGGGAAAGGCTATAAAGTTGGAAAGTTATAGTACCCATAATTGAATGAAGTAACTAAGTAAACAGATGACTCAAGTACCACTGTTATGTAATAGGAGAACTTCAGTGCTATAACAGAAGTTGCTTAAAACAAATTAACAGTGTTCGAAATCCCATGATGAATGAACTTTGTGAGCTTACGCATAACATTTCAAGAATACCACTGCATTAAAACATTCTTTCTTTCTCAATTCAAATGGATATCACCAGACTTCACACGGAAGTTAAATGCCTGCCCCAAACCATTCAGTGAATCATACTTGAACTGCCTGTCACTTCTCAGTCAGGCTGTTGACTCGGGCCACTACCTATAAGTAAGCAAGAGTTTTCTTTCTTATAAACAGTTGGCTTAATTTTACATTCCTCTGGTCTGGGGAACTTTGATCTAAAGATAAAAAATAAAAAGGAATAATGTGTCCTCTGGGTAGTAATTTAGTGATATTCTAACTGAGGGGCTGAGCGACAGCCTGTCTACCTTTTGAGGAAAATGGTGGTTTCTTGATTGAAATGCGCATCTGAGATTTGCTGGCTCCTATTGTAGGGCAAGAGTGTAATATCCTGGCTCTTCTGTCTGTGCCCTCATAGAGGAACCATCTGAGGACCAACGTCTCGCTCAGTTCCCAGTGATAAGAGCAGTTGTGGAGGAGACATCCTTGTGGAAACACGAGAAGCTATGGCTTGTCCTCGATCAGTAACCAGAGGATTAACAGGAATGCATGCGTGTCCCAGAGGTGATAGACAGCATGTGATAAGCTTCGGCTTCTCCTGCCATTTTATTTCTCAGTTCTGACCAGATCTTGGAAGAGATTGGTAAATAAAAAAATTCTTTAGGAAATAAAGGAAAGTAGTAGGTGATCCTGCTTAGAAAATTTACGTTCTTAACTCAGAACTCAGACAAATTTTAGGAGTCCTCAATCATTCACAAGTCTAGAATGTTATATTCTCAAAATAAATGCCCAAAAAGTGATATAGGGGAGAAAATCTCCTCTCTGTTCTGATTCTGAAAACATTACCAAGGATCTTCCAGGTACAGAGAAACACTGAAACTAAGACCTGCTCCAGCAAGAAAAGTGAAAGAAAACAAAGGCCTGGTCCTGAACTCTGGGACTTTACATGAAGCTGGACCCCTAACCAACAGTTTAAAAGCAACACAGATGACCTTATGTATAATATTATTGAAAAAACATTGGACTTCACATTAGGAGACCTAAATTATCATCTTAGCTATGCTATTCATTAGATGTGAGATCTGCAATCTTAATCTTCCCATTTCCCTCAGTTATGGGCTAAAGAAAGTGGGTTGTATAACACCCAGTCCCTTTCGTTTCTCACAAATCCCATAATCCTGGAAGATCATCATCACACAACTTCTCAGCGGAGCTCATACAACACGTTTGTGACTAGGCTCCAGCTGATGTCTGAAAACAGTAAATGGGTCTGTTTCTAATTCAAAAGAGCAAGAATACTTTGTCTTGCTTATGCACAACACAGCTGAATGTCACAACTCTTGTACTCCTCACAAGATTGCCCAAATCCATTCACTCTTTATCAAGAAAATATTTGTACTCATAGTAAAAGTCCATGCTAATACAAAGCCTTTTGTACTGAAATATCATTTCTGAATTACCACATTGTGCTTCCTTGATAATTGGTCTTTATAATAATATTTATAAACCAAAAATACTAACAGGACATAAAATAAAGGGAACATTTCATATGGGATGATACAATTAATTGAAACCTTTTTGAAAGAGATAAATCCAGAGCCAGGTATTGAGGAAAGTTACCAGCATAGCTTCACACAAGAGAAGGGGAGGCCATTCCATAGGACTACAAGAGAAATAACGAAGAAGTGGGCATAATGAGGAGACTAAATTTTGTGAGGGAGTGGATGGGTGACTACAGTGGAGATAAACGGGGTTTGTACGACATGGAATATAACAAATGAGTGTTGGGACGTCATCAGTATACACGAATGGACTCCACTTGGCTTCTTGGGGAAGTGCATGATTAAAGCAATGTATAAGGAAGACTGTTTTGTTAGCTGTGTGGTCAGTAGGCTGAAGAATAGCGGTATTAGAAACAAATAATACAAGTGAGATAGAGTTAATGCAGTCAAGGAATGAAGTTAAACTCTGGGCTAGGATAATGACTATGGAAATAGAAAAGAAGGCTCAGATCCAAAAAAACATGCAAAAAATAATTCATAGGATATGAGAACTTGATACATGAAGCCAACTGAGATTTTTAAAAAGGAAGTAGTAAAAATTAACTACCAGATGAATGTCCCAGAGAATTAACTGGACAGTTGAGTCATTGGGAGAGAAATATAGAAGGAGAAGAATGTTTATTTATTTGAATTCAGGACCTAAATGTCCCACCGGAAGTACAGGTAAGTGAAAACATCCAGTTAATAAAAAGATACAGGAGACTGGTGAAAGGTCAGGGGCTGGAGCATTGTTATTTTCTTCAGCAAACATTTGTGAAATACCTCATATGAGCCAAGCACTGTACTTGATACCAGGAGTAAGAAGAGAACAGACATAATCACTGAACTCCAGAACTTTTTGTCTAGTGATAGAGACAGAAAATTCCTCAGCTACTTATAGCATCTGGTAATCAAAACTATAGGACATATAATCAATATTATTCATTATAAGCCAAAAAAGAGATGCCCACAGCACAGATGACTATGTGCATTTATGGGAGAAATGTGGGAAAATGCCTGGAGCAGGGGATTTTATTTAAATGACAAATCAGGAGGGGGAATGTTCTAGAGATTACAGCTTAAGAATAACTGGTACTGGAATGATTTTTTTTTAATGTACTTGTATCTAGAATACATTTAAAAACTCTCCAAATTATATAAGAAAACAAACAACTCAATAAAAATGAACAATGTTTGAATAGACACTTGACTAAAGAAGGTATATAAATGACATATAAGCACATGACCACACCAGCATTCATAAAGAAAAGCCAAGCAAACAAAACTAGAATGAGATATTACTTTCCCCTATTAGAATGGCTAAAATTAAAAAGACTAGCCAAGCTAAGCGTTGATGAGGCTGTGGAGAAACTGAAATTCTCATGCAATGTCCATAAGAATGGAATGGTACGATCACTTTGGAAAACAGCTTGACAGTTTCTTTAAAAAGTTAAATATAGACTATATGGTTAAACCATGCTGCTTGCTATTTACTGTAAAGAAAGAGAAGTTGCATACTACGCCACTGCAACTTTATTTTTAATAGCCCCAAACAGGAAACATCTTATATATCTATAACTGATAAATGGATTTAACAAATAGTAGTAAATCTGTACACCGGAAGTATATTCAATAGTAAAACCGAAGTAAAATATTTATGCATACTCTATCATAGATAGATCAGAAAATAATTGTGCTGAATAAATTAAGCCAAGCAAAAATTTACACATGTATGATTCCATTTAAATAAATTAATTCTCATTCAGTAAAATGCAGTCAGTGGCTGCTGGGGTTTGGAAAGTATCGGGAGGCGTGGGAGGGAGGGATTAAAAAAAGGCATGAGGAAACTTGAGAGTGACAGCTATGTCTATTTCTTGATTGATGTTTTCACAGATTTGTATATCAAACATTATCAAATTGTACACTTGGAATTATTCCACCTATTGTCCATCAATGATATCTCTTAAAAGCTATAAAGTGTTTAAATTAACAAAATTAATCTTTGAGGTAATAATTCCCTAGAAGGGACATGAGGAAACCTTCTGGTGTGAGTTTTCTGTAGTTTGATGTGTATATATGGGAAACAAAGTGTAGCAAAAAATTAGGCTACATATTTCAGATTTGTGCATTTCACTGTATATAAGTTACAACTCCACAAAAATAAATTCTACAAAAAAATAGGTAAATGATTTCAAGTAGTGATGGTGGAGTAAAGAGTCCAGAACCATGACTGAATTTCACAAGACATCCATAAAGAACAGAAGGAAAAAATTGCAAAGCAGAATATATAAGAATACTGCAAACACAGGAAGAATACTCCTAGGTAACAGCAGGTGTTACTCCTGCAACTTAAATGAACACACCATGATCAAATGAAAAAGCTGACAGTATGGTCCTTACCCCATTAAGAGAACTGCTGCAGGACACATTTGGTTTTCAACCCCTCTCCCCTCTCCCCCCTCCAACTCCTCCTCCCTCTCCCCCTCCCCCTTCCTCTCCCAGTTGTTCTGTAATCTCTTTCTCTTATTCTACCTAATTCTGTTGGATCAAACACTGTGCTTTTAGTTTTCTCTATTGGCTTTGTTCTGTGGCAGAATATGTCTCTCCTGAGCACAACCCTGGTCTTTCTCCTCTGTGTTTATGCAGAAAACATAGGTGAGGAGTTAATTAGTTACCTTCTCTATGTGGCCTGCCATACGCCTCTAAGATGTGCCCCAGATTGGGTAGATGTGATCTCTTACCTGTCATTATTTGATCATTGTGTGAATTAGCAAGGTAACAGGAACAGTTCAGAGGAAGCAGGGACAGAACTGAACAATGAGAATATGAAACAGCTGAATGGCCAGGAGAAATGAGCAAGAGGATTTAAATAGGTCAAATGGTAGCATGGGCCAGTAGATTTGCTTAAGGAAATCTGAGTAACCTAGGAGAAACCAGCAACACAGAAGGCTACATTGCAAAGATTATGGTGGAAAAGGATGGCAAGTAGGTGGAAATAGTCAACATAATCATGTAAGAAAAGTCATGAAGTTTGGAAATATTTATAGAGAAAGCAGAATTAAGTGCAGGATTTTTACTTTAGCATGTGAATGTCATGAATAAGAAAAAAAGAATGTTTAGAAAGAGAATTTAATATAACATTTTCTCTGAATCTTCAGGAAAAGAGTGCGCAAAAGAAAGAAGTTTAGGCCTCCTTTCAAAGTCACCAAATTTAACTTATAGCATAATATGAAGAGAAACAATTTTTGTGTCTTCCAGACAGGTTTTTACTATACAGGTGTTTGTGTGTGTGTGCGCGCGCGCATGCATGTGTGTGCGCGTGTGTGCGTGTGTTGAGGAGAGTTCATGGTTTCCATGGAATGTGGAAGAGAGAAAAAGGAGATAATAGGGGCTGGAAATAACTACTTTGAAAGTTAATGATCTCAAAAGTGCTAGAAAGCAAGTCAGTGTTCCGAAAATAAGGCACACAAAACATGGCAGGCTTTGCGGTTCAAAGCAACTGATCTATCAGTTGAGACAACGTGAACGCAGAGCTGCAAGCACATAGCACTAGAATCATAGACAGTCAGTGAGAGAAGAGTCCCCAGAGTGAGCACACTGTACCACCCAGAGAAGCTGCCCTCTGACTCCTTAGAAACTTTGTATTGAGTCGTGTTGAACCCACAGGTGTGTGGGAGGCAATGGCTGCCAAAGGGAGAGTAAAGTATCATGGAAAGTTGTTATGTTATTTCATACATTTCATTTTGGTTACCTTCCAATCTAAACCATCAGATTGCCAAAGACAGAAAGTGATATAATGTGATTAAAAGCTATAAAGCTACTAAGGTTAAAGAGCCATCATACATTTTCACTGAAGCAGATGTGAAGTGGCCCTTTCCATGAATAAACATCACTCTGCTTTCCAACCAAGCCAACCTAGGACTTTAATCCAGTAACTCTGATTGAGTTCTTTGTGGGTTTTTTTTTTTTTTGTATTTTTGATTGAGTTCATATATACACACACACACACTCTTAAGTTATGTAGACACACACAGGTATGCACGCTGACGAGTTTAGTAATTCCTGTACCATAAAATGGGGGTACAAGGAAAGATGTTGCATGAGAGGGGAGAAGGGAGGGGAAGAACCGTATAGGCTAGTTGAGAGAGCTTGTTTTCAACAATACATCCCTGTTCCCCATTTGTGAACTATGAACCTGAACTCCCAGCATTTACTTCTTTGTATAGCCCTTCCCCTTGAATCTGGGCTGGCTCTCACTTTTGACTCATATAATAGGGCAGAAGTGAGCTTCTAATGCTAAGTCTTAAAAAGTCATGCAACTTTAGCTTGGGTTTCTCAAAACTCACCTTTCAGATGCTTAGTCTCAGAACACAGACATCTGGCCGTGTGCAAAGCCCCACCCAGTAAGTGCCCAACTCAACAGTCCCTACTGATCTCCCCGGTGACATCTAGCATCACTGCCAGCCACCAAAATTACTCCCAGATAACACTAGATAACATCACCATCAAGCACCTAGTGCAGCAGCACAGACCAGCAGAGCCCGTAAACCCACAGAATTGTAAAAGATAATACATTGGCTGTTGTTTAAGCCTAAGTTTTAAAGTGGTTTGTTTAACAAGGATAAATAAATAAAATGATCTACTGATTTATTTTTTTATTGATTTGAGAGAGAGAGAGGGAGAGAGAGGTAGGGGGAGAAAGAGAGAGAGAGATCAATTTTGATGTAAAGAGATGATGCTGTAACCACGTGACCTAGCTGGCCAGGGCTTTTCGGTTTCTTACTGTGATAGCAGAGCACACCAGTTAGATATTACTGTGTGACAAATAATGCTCAAAATTTAGTGATTTAGCCCTGGCCAGTGTGGCTCAGTTGGTTGGGGCATTGTCCCATAACCAAAAGGTTCTGCATTTGATTCCCAGTCAGGGCACACACCTAGGTTTCAGGTTCTACCCCCTATCATGGTACATAAGGGGCGTCAATGTTTCTGTCTCACACTGACGTCTCTTTCTCCCTTCTGCTCTCTCTACAAGCAATGAAAAAATGTCCTGGGGTCAGGGATTTAAAAAATTAGTGATTTAAAACAGGGAATTACCAAACTTTTTTTAATGAGACAGAAAATAAATATTTCAGTCTTTGTGAACCATACATTCTTTCTCCCAGCTATTCAACTATGCCATTGTAGTGTGATAGAAGCCATTGATAATACATGAAAATATAGATATTGCTGTGTTTCACTAAAACTTCACAAAAAGGGTGGCTGGCCCATGGCCATAGTTTATTAACTTCTCTTAAAAAAAAAAACAAGCATGTATTGTTGTTCATAGTTCTATAGGTCAGAGGGGTGGCTTTGCTGATCTGAGCCAGGTCTAGCTGATCACAGCTGGGCTTGTTCACGCACCTGACATCAGTGGCTAGCTTGGTAGCGAGCTGGCCAGTCTATGGCAGCTTCACATACAGCCGGTGTTTTGTCACTGCCAGCTGGAGTGACGGGGGTGATTCGGCCACATATCTCTTATCATCCATCAGGGTAGCCTAGGCATGTTCACAAAGTGGTAGCAGAGTTCAAATAAATAAATAAATTAATTAATTAAATAAAAAGATCACACAGGTCTTTTGAGGCTTAGACTCGGAAGTCTGTGTCCCACTTCCTTTGTGAAGGAAGAAAATGAAACCCAGGGAAGGAGGCTGACTCGCCCAAGTCATTATTGTTAGGTAGGACAGCCTTGGGGCTACAAAAATCTAGTAATTGTGTGCATGATTCGGAGATTATGGTTTTTCTTACTTTTTGGAATGTCCATTTGGGGCCTACAGGGATTCCTAAGACACCTGTGAGGTTTCCCTTCTACACACAATTGCAGTCAGGTGACTTTCATTTCAAAGCCTCCAATTTCAGTAAAGTCACACCTAGGATGGGAATTATTTATTATCCACCGAGATCCCTTAAATTCCCCTGACACCCAGAAGGTTTTTCTTTATTATACTCTTAGAATCCTAATTCCTAATTTAGCATATCTTCGACCTAAAACGTCTCCAAACATCTGCATCACTTGGTCACATGCCATGAATATGGAGTGGCCTGGTGATAATAGGTCCAGTGAGAACGACTTTTACTCAAACAGTTGGGCCAAAGTCTTGCTGTAAACACGCTGAGAATGAGGTGGCTACAGGCTGCAAATTACTCACCAGCTGCCATAGTTATGGGCGACATCCCTTCCAGTCAGTTTATAATCCACAGGGACTTAGGAGAATGTTCAAACTAAAATCTTCCCTTCTATTCTCGGTTGCTATATGATGTTGGAAAAACAGTAGAATTATTTTCCCTACCCTGATTTAATGGCTTCTGGTAAGGATACAGCCCTGTATTAAGTTCACAGTTTAATGGGTTATAAAAATAAAATTTTCTGCCTTTCTTTACCCTATGGACAAAACTGACTTAAGCCAGACCACATGCAACCAGAAGCTGGGTCCTGGGCTGCAGGAACTCGCATCACAATTTGTCCTGGAATCTGGACTCCACCCAATCTGGCTGCATTTCATTAAGCTAAATTGTTTTGATGTTTTGTTTATGTTTTCATGGCTCAAAAAACTCCAGAATTCCTTTGTGGCTTGTTTGCAAAGCAGCTTTCCAGTACTTTTGCCTCTACATCAAGTACCTTTTTTATAATTCAAAACTTCTAAGAGTTAATACCCTGAATCCAGTGTTAGGCACCACACCATCTCCTAAACATATGCATAACATGAAACTAATTATCATGCCATGACAATACAATGAGCGATGAGGCTCCAACATCAGTAATTTTCTAAACTCGGGTTCCACAAACTCATCATTTCTCTCTCTGCTCACTCGTTTTTGCGGCTTCAATGGCTATGCGGTGGCACTGCCATTCATCTTTGCTTCCCCTACTCATGTGCAAATTGCCAAAACATATGGAGTCTACCTTCCTCACCTCTTGGCAGTTATTTCTTTTCATTCTCTTTGCCCCCGCTCACAGTAACCTCTTATCTAGGCAATCTTGTACTCTTGTTCACGCTGATCCTTATAACCAAATGTCTTCTCTCACCATCTCTCCCCACTAAAGTCTCACTTACACTAACTACAACAACTTGCTTTTCCCTGACCAAATGCTATCACTCCATTTATAAGGCCTGTATTTTTATGCCTCTACCATGAATGAAAATTATTGTCTGTTTTGTGGGACCGTTATTTATTGCTTTGTTGTATGATGCCTCCTTTCCCCACAGGAAGCTAATTTTCCTTTAACTTAAGGTGTTCCTTTAACATACCTGACATAGACATTTAACCTTCTAAGGCAAGATCTGCAGAAGGCCTATTGTAATGCCGAATCCTTCATGTTGATAGAGCAGCAGCTATACCAACTTCAGCAACAGGGAGTCTCCTCGGTAAGTAGAACCCTCATTTCCGCAATCATGTAGTAAGTGTAAAGGCAAAATTTTTAATAGCCTCCCCAGGGTTTTAGCTCGTATTATGATGCCTTCCATGATTTCATCGTGGTTTAAGAGTAGTGTATATGTCAATTCAGGTTTAAAAGCATAAAATAAAAATAAATATGCTTTAGTCACCTTTTCCAAAACCTGGTTTTGTTATTAAGGCCTACACGGTTTTGTTTTTTCTGTTTTGGGTTTTCTTTTTTCATATGCAACCTTATTACAAGACAGCATTAAAATTTATTTCTAAGTCAGGTAGTGTTATCATGTGTCCTGTTACAGTGTTTTAAGATCAACGCCCTGCACAGAAATACCAAATGCTACGTATATTGTTTTAAACTGCTTTTCTTCAGTGTAAAGTTAGTCTCTTTCCTTTTTGAAACACTCACTTTTAGTAAAGATGTTTGATTTTTTCAGCCGAATCACTACCCATTTCTTTGAGATTCTGAAGTCTTTCTAAGTATGTGCAAAAACGAGAAGAGGAAGAAAGTCAGTGGTTCCACACTACTCTCAAAACAAAGATACTATAATCAGGGTCATCACCTCCTAGATCTAAAGCAGCAAGCAGCATCTAAGCAAAATGTGCGCACATACCTTTGGGTACATGTTTGTGGGCCTGACGATGCTTGTTTTCCTTTTCAACTTTATTTTAGAATACTAATATCGAATTTATGCGCCTGATCCCACATAAAGTCATTTGTTTTCCTTCATTCTGCAGTAGCTTCCATTTACTGAATACCTACTCTTAAGCCTCTCCTTCTGGTGTGCTCTTCCTCAACTACTACCAAACCTGGTTCCCTATCTGGGGTTTCTCTTTCTGGGAAAGGCTCCCAACTTTATTCAGCTGGCAAGCAAGAAACATATTCTGCCTCTTCTCTCACAACCTTTATTTCCAATTCACACCAAGTTCTATGAGTTTTACCTTTTAAGTATTATCTAGAGTCAGTTCACATCTCTCTTGCTTTACTTCTCTCCTCACATTTGAAACTTAAATAATTTCTAGCCCAAGCTACTGAAAGAGCCTCATAATTTATTTTCTTTCATTTCCTCGTAGGTCCCTCCTATCCACTCTCCACCTGGTATCTGTCCAAGTCTGTCATTTGTAAGTTAGAATCATTTGTTTTTTTATTATTGAGGTTTAGGAGTGCTTTGTATGTTCTGAATAAAAGTATCTCTTTTCAAAATGTGCAGCAAGTTTCTGGCAACTAATAGGAGATCAATGTTCCCTGTTGACTAGATGAATGAATAAACCTGTTGGAGCATAAATTACCCCTGTTTATGGCTGAAGAAACAGGTTCTCAGAGGGGTTAAGTTACTAGCACAAGGTCACCTAATTAATAAACTGCAGAACCAGGATTGGAAACCAGGTCTGTCTGATTTCAAAGATAGACCTTTCCACCATGTTGTGTTGATTCCCAATTCACTGCCACAAAAATGTGTCCTTAAATTTGTTGAGCCATCTTATAAATGTATTTGTTAACTGCTAGACAGGGCAAGGGAGGCATGTCAAGAGAGTATAAATACATAGAATTACAGGTACTATCAGTAGCAGAAAAACTATGAAAAGCTTATGCTTTATTGTGATTGTGTCAGTGACTCTACCATTCATCCACCCATCTTTCTATCCACCCATCCATCCATCTATCCATAACTTATCTGCCCATTTTTATCTATCTACCAATCACCTAAAAGATAGCTTTTCCATTCAATTTTTAAAACCATTCAATTGAATGGTTTTAGCAAAACCATTCAATTTTATGTGGTCTAAGGTGTACCTTTTTATCCTGAAAGGATAAATGATATTAAACATATATCAGAAAGAGTTATTTTTACAGTTCATTTTTCAGTAAAATTTGCCTTAAGTGTTCAATAAGATGAACTTGACAAGCCAATGCAGCCATATACCTCACACCACTGTCAAGATAAGGACTATTTCCATTGCCTAGAATGTTCCTTCATGCCCCTATCCAGCCACCACAGAGACAACCATTTTTCTTTCCTATTTTTCATCAGAGATTAGTTTTGCCTGTTCTGGAGCTTTGTATGAATGGGGTTATAGTAGATTCTCTTTTATGTCTGGCTTCTTTCTCTCACCCCAAGGTCTTTCAGACAGGTCATATTGCTACTGAATATATAATCAGTTTTTATAGATGAACACTATTCCATTACATGAATATCCCACAATATTTTTATCCATTCTCCTGTTGATTGATACTGACTTATTTCTGGTTTGAAGATATTAAAAAGGAAGCTGTTGTGAGTCATTTTGAACATGTACTTTTGTGAACATATGCTTTTCATTTCTTTTGATTTTCATGCCTTGAAGTGGAATGGTAGGTCATATGGTAGCTGTATTATTAACTTTATAAGAAATTGACAAAATTCCTTCCAAGTGGTTTTACCATTTTTTATGCTTACTAGCATGTATGAGAATTCTAGTTTCTCCATATTCTAGCCAATATTTGGTAATAATAGTATTTTCAATTTTAACCATTCTAGGGGTGAATAGGGATATCTTATTGAGTTTTTAGTTTACATTTACTTGATGATTAGAAATACTGAATAACTTTATGTGCTTATTGGCTATTTGTATATATTCCTTTGTGAAGTATCTGAACAAGTTCTTGCCCATTTTCAAATAGTGTAGTTTATATTTTTGTTAGTGAGTAATAGGAATTATTTATATGTTCTGTTTATGGGTCTTTGTCAGATACAAATTTTGTGAATATATTGTGGTTTGCCTAGTCTCATTTATTATTGAAGCATAATTGATTTACAGTAGTATGTAGTTTCAGGAGTACAAAATAGTGATTTGATATTTATATGCAATAAGAAGTGGTCACCATGACAAGTCTAGTTACCTTTTGTCACCATGCAAAGATATTACACTATTATTGACTATATTCTCTATTCCGTCTGTTACTTCCCAATGACATACTCATTTTAGAACTGGAAATTTGTGCCTTCAAGACCCTTTACCTATTTCTTATGTTTATGAATAATATTGACCCGTGATTTTTTTTCCTAATGATATGTTTACCAGGTTCTGTTATAAAGACTTTTCTGACATCATCAAATAAAAAATTTGTATACCATTATATTATTTCTCCTTTAGATGCTTGATAGAACCCATCAGGGAAACTATCTTCGCATTTCATCTAAGGTGTCAAATTGTTTGGCACATGTTGTTCATAATATTCCTATGTTTTCTTGTAATACTTTCAGGATCTGTAATGAGATTCCCCTCCTTCATTACTGATGTTGATAATTTGTGAATTTTTCTCTCTTTTTTCTTTGTCTGTCTTTTTAGATGTCTATCGATCTTTTCAAGAAAACAAATTTACTCTTCAATTGATTATTGCTCTTATTATTATCTTATTTTTCTTACTTTTAAAAAACTTCTTAAGGTAGAAACCTAAGACACTGCTTTTAAAACTACCATTTTTCAACAGAAGCATTTAAAGCTGTATTTCTTTACACAGCTTTCATTCTATACCACAAATTTTGATATGTTGTGTTTTCATGATTATTCAGTGTTTAATAGTTTTTAAATTTCCTTTGTGATTCCTTCTTGGACCTAAGAGTTATTTACTGGAGTGTTGTTTAATTTTCTAGTATTTGAGACTTTTCTTGGTACCTCAATATTATGGATGACTAATTTAATTCTGTTGTTTCTGTTTTATGACCCAGTATATAGTGTATCTTATTGAATGTTTTTTGTGCCCTAGAAATAAATATGATTCTATTGTAGTTAAGTTTGGTACTATATAAATGTCAATTAGGTTAGGTGATTGATAGTGTTGTCCAGATTTTCTTTATTCTTAATTTTTTGTCTATTTGTATATTGAGAATCGGATGTTGAGATTTTCAACATTATTCATAGATTTGTATCTTTCTCCCTATAGTTGTATAAGTCTGTATTTCACATGGTTGCATGTCTGTATTTAAAAACTTACACACTGCATTTCCCTGATTAATTGAAATTGATCCTTTAATCATTATAAAATCTGTCGTGTTATTTAGATTTTACTCATTTTTCTTTTTGTTTTTCATATCAGTTAATTTATAGCACTCTGTTTTCACTTTCAAATTCACTGTCCTTTTCTGACATATTGAATGTGCTATTAAGATTATCAGTGATTTTTCTAACTTCAAATATTTTATTTTCAACTCTAGAATTTTCTTTTGGGTACATTTCATAATTTCCAATTCTATGTTGGTATTTCTCTTCTATTTATTTATTATGAGCATATTTTCCCATTAGTCCATCAGCATATTATAATAGCTGATTTTTATTGAATTTACTTGGGTGGCATTGGTTAATAAAAGTATATATGTTTCAGGTGTACATTTCTACAATGCATCATTTTATTCCATATTGTGTGTTCATCACCTCAGGTCAAGTCTCCTTCCTTCACCATTTATCCCTCCTTACCCTCTGCTACCTCCCTGTACCCTCTTTTCCCTCTGGTAATCACCATACTGTCTATAAATTTGTTTATTTGTTTTTTGCTTAATCTCTTCACTTTTTCATAATAGCTATTTTAAAAGTCTTGTCTACTAATTTAAATATCTAGATCAACTTTGGGTTTATTTATAAGGACTGATTTGTTTTACTATGGGGCACTATTTCAGGTTTCTTTGCATGTCTAGTAATTATTTTATCATTGTGGATAGTATGTGGCAGAAATTCTGGATTACATGATCTACTATAAGGAATGTTAAATTTCTTCTGGCAGGCAATTACATTTCTGTTAGGTACATTTGAACTTGTTAGATTTGGTTTTATTTTTCACTAAGGTGGGTCTATTTCAGTTTTAAGCTTAGCCTTGGTTCACATTTCTTAGTTTATGGTATGAACTCTCAACTGAATACCTAAGTCTCACTGAAGTCTCTCTAATCTGGTGGAGCTGATACTCTGTCTCCCAACATTGTATCAGGAAATCTCTGCTAAGCCTCTTGGTATATTGTCTTGAGCATGTGCCCTCAGTGATTTTATGACCCATTCAAAAACATTCGAACCCTACACAGTGTTTTAGACACCACCCCCTGTGAGCTTTTTCTTCTTAGATACCCTGCCCTGTACATTCTAGTGACTGGAATAACCTAGAACTCCAAAATGATCCTTAGCAAGTTGAGATCGCTGTTCTACTTAAGTCCCACATGTCTGCTCCGTGGCACGAAAGTACCCATAGGAAAAAATAGGAGCATTCATAAGCATTCATGGGACTCACGTCATGTGTGTTCTTTTTCTCAAGAATAACAGTCTTGAACCACACCTGTTTTTCCATTCCCAGCTATGTTTGCCATATTTACATTACCTGATATTATAATTTTTTGGTAAGAAGGTAAGTTCAGTACCAGTTACTCTATTGACACTAGAAATAGAAGATGTCAAGATATAATTATTTAAAATATACATGATTAATTTATTGTTATATATGATTCTATTAGCTATACATTTCTATTAATCAGTGTTTCAACAAATATATAGAAAACTAATAACTGACAGATGGTATGCACAAGCATCTTGTCAACTTAATAGAAATTGAAATTGACTTGAAATTCACTCAATCAACAGAAGTTTAAAATTCTAAAATTTGAAAGAAATATATATGTTTCCTGAACATGGAGATTTATGGCAGAAAGGACTTGGAGGAGCTGGCCCACAGCAACTCTAATTTCATGTGAAGTAAAACCAAGGCTAAATTATAGGGCATAGCTCAGCATATCTCCACACACATATAAGAACACTACCCTGGCATGTGTGAGCCTAAAGCTAATCAGAGCAATGATAACTACCCTCCAAACAAGGAAAGTATGCTTCCTTTTGTGTAGTCTAATTGAGAACAAGGTTTTTAAGAAGTCAGAAAACTTTACATGTTCTTTCCACCTGGAATTTCAGGGGATTTTTCTCCCTGAAAAAAAAATAGCAAAGTATCTCCGAACATTCTCTCTGAAGCACAGTGGAAGCTAGGCAATCACGATATTTGACTACAACTATACATTAGAGGTCCAAATAAATGAAAAAGATGTAATAAGGGGAAATAAAAGAAAAATAGAAAAGCAATAATTTTTCAAGTCAGAAAATATCCTTAAAAAAGGATAAATGATGATTAAAAAGAAAAACTGACGAGTTTCAAGTAGCAGTATGGGGGATACTAGGTGAATATCACAGGGGAATGAAGAGTAAGAGGCAAGGAAGGCTTCACTAGCTCTAGCTCTTTATATGGATTCACTTATTTAATCCATACTGCAACTCTGCAAGAGAGGCTTTGGCAAAGAGGATAGCTGACCACCAGGAACCCTGTTTCCATTCCTCAGTGGAGAGTTACTGATGAGAAGCAGCTGTCCAGCCAGGACTACATTTTCCTACTCCTTAGGCTTGGGAGTGAGGTGTGTGACTAGTCCTCACCAGTAAGGTGTGAGTCATAGTGAAGTGTGTCACTTACAGGCTCGAGCTGTTAAGATATCTGTTCTTCCTTCATCACAGAAATACTTTATAATGTTATAACATTGAATATTGGGGATTTATCAGTTATAGTCACTAGCATTATCTTAACAAGTATGGTAATATGATAATAAACCTAATCAGCAAAACAAACAAGCAAGCAAAATATTACTAAAGACATTGAAATAAAAAACAAACTGACAGTAACCAGAAGGGAGGGGGGAGGGGCATAACCAGTGAAAGAAGGGGAAGGGTCGTCAAGGGACATGTATAAAGGACCCATGGACAATGCCAATGGGGGTGGGGGTAAGATTGAGTGTGGGATTGAGGAGGTGGGTGGCACAGGGGAAAGTCATGAGGGGAAATGAGGACAACTGTAGTTGAACAATAAAAAAAAATAAAACACATTGAATTGCACACTTGAAAAACACAAATCAAATATATGATCCCTATTTTACAGACAAGGAAACTGAGGCACAGGGAAGAAATATCTCCATTTAGCAGAATAAAGATAATCAACACTCGGTTTAATTATTGCATTAACTATAATTTTCACAAGCATATGATTGTAGTCAAGAGAAGTAATGAGCCCTGGCTGGTGTAGCTCAGTAGATTGATCATAGGCCTGCAAAACAAAGGATTGCTGGTTCGATTCCCAGTCAGGGCACATGCCTGAGATGCAGGTTAAGTCCCCAGCTGGGGGCAAATGAGAGCAACCACACATTGATGTTTCCCTCCCTCTCTTTCTCCTTCCCTTCCCCTCTATCTAAAAATAAATAAATAAAGTATTTTATAAAAAAAGAGAAGTAATGAACTCTGCCTGGAGACTGAGTTTTGACTAAATATAGAAGTTGGTGAAGTATATTGTCCTCTAGACAAATTGTTGACCAACATGTTGTTCCATTGGAATAACAACAATAAAAATGATTGATTGATATGATTATTGGATCATCAATGGTGGGTATTGCCTTAGAACTAACATTTTGAATTTCTTTCATTAATTATGAGATCAGATGTGTGTGTTGAAATTATTCAGGATGATACAGAAAGTCTGAGCTGAGGCAGAAGACGGGCCTAACTGACAAGCTTAGACCAGATGAATCCAAACAAGCAAAATCTGGTGTCTGGCTTGGAGACCATTGATATAATTTTTTCTCAGAGCCTAGAACTGGGATTGGAACTTGTGCATAAGTATGCCTCTGTTCTAGGCTTTTTTGATACTGTTTATTTTTATAAGGTAAATACTAAACATACAACAATTAGAAAGAGAATGCTTTAATGAAGAATAAAACAACCAAGGACAACTTCTAGTTTTAAAATGAAATGCTGCTGAACACAACAACCCAAGATGTGTGGCACACAGAGAAAACAATCCTAAGAGGGAAATTCATAGCATTATAGGTCTATCTCAAGAAACAAGGAAAAGCTCAAATAAACAATCTAACTTGAGACTTAAAGGAACTTGGGAAAGAAAACAGATAGAGCCCAAAGTCAATAGAAGGAAGGAAAGACAGATACCAATGATGTATTTCACTAAACCAAATATTTCAAAAATTTATATGGACCCACAAAAGGCCTAGAATAGCAACAGTCATCTTGAGAAAGAAGAACAGGGTTGGAGGAATCATGCTACCTAATATCAAACTATACTATTAGGCCACAGTAATCAAAACAGCATGGTACTTGCATAAAAACAGAGACATAGATCAATGGAACAGAACAGAGAGCCCAGAAATAGACCCACACCTTTACAATCAATTAATATTTGACAGAGGAAGCAAGCACATACAATGGTCTAGATACAGTTTATTCAATAAATGGTGTTGGGAAAATTGCACAGATATGTGCAGAAAAATGAAGCTGGACAACCTTCTTATGCCACACACTGGAATAAATTCAAAATGCATTAAAGACTTAAGTGTTAGACCTAAAACCATGACATTCCTAGAAGAAAACACAGGCAGTAAAATCTCGGACATTGCTCATAACAATATTTTTTTCTGATATATCCCTTCAGGCAAGGAAAACAAAAGAAATTAATGGGACTACATCAAACTAAAAAAGGTTTTGCACAACAAAGGAAACCATTAACAAAATAAAAAGACAGCCCACCAATTGGGTAAATATATTCACTGATATAGCTGATAAGGGGTTAATATTAAACATCTATAAATAACTTATGAAACACAACACCCCAAAACAAACAATCCAACTTAAAAATGAGCAAAGGACTTGAATGGACACTTTTCCAAACAGGATATACAGATGGCCAATAGACATATGAAAAGATGCTCAACATCACTAATCAGAGAAATGCAAATTAAAACCACAATGAGATATCACTTCACATGAGTCAGAATGGTTATCATCAATAAATCAACATATAACAAATGCTGGTGAGCATGTGGAGAAAGGGGAACCCTTTTGCACTGTTGGTGGGATGCAGATTGGTGCAGTCACTGTGGAAAGCAGTAAAGAGATACCTCAAAGAATTAAAATAGAACTGCCTTCTGACCCAGTGAGTCCACCTCTGAGACTTTATCCAAAGAAACCCAAAACACTAATTCGAAAGAACATAAGCACCCCTATGTTCATTTCAGCATTTTTTACTATCAACAAGATATGAATGAAAGCAGCCCAAATGTTCATCAGTAGATAAGTAGATAAAACAACTACTAGACATTTACACAGTGGAATACTACTCAGCCATAAAAATGAAAAAATTACTCTTTGCAATAGCATGGATGGATCTGGAGAACATGATGCTAAGTGAAATAGGCTAGTCAGAGAAAGACAAATACCACATGATTTCACTCATATGTAGAATCTAATAACAAACTAACCTAATAAGCAAAATAGAGACAGACTCATAGATTCAGAATAGGCTGACGGCTCTTGATTGGTGGGCATGGTGGGGTCAGTTAGGGGGGTGAAGGGATGGAGCAAAAATGAAAATGGACTCATGAACATGGACAACAGATTGGTGATTGCAGTGGAGAGGCGGGTATACGGGGAATAAATGGTAATGGAAAAAATACAATTAAAAAAAGAAAGAAAGAGAGGTCCTGGTAAAGCAATCTCCAAGGAGGAAGGAGGAAACAGAAGGACAGAAGGCATATTTATGTCTGTGGCCTGGGAAAAATCTTGCATATATAGGAAACTGGATTATAGAAATAAAGAATGCAATCAGACTCCATCCTTTGAGTAATCATAGTATTAAACCCACAGATTAAGAAATATAATTCCAGCCTACCACTTGGCTTTTCATTGAGTCATGTTTTTCTACAACATAGAAATACATTTGTGTTAAAAAATGCAAAAAAAAAGTAAAGGGAGGGAGGGAGGGAAGGAGGGAGGGAGGGAGGGAGGGAAAAGAGAAGAATGCTGCTTTCTCATTACAAGAAAGATATTTTCTTTCCAAAGGCTAAATAAGTTAATATAAAAAGAAAGAATTCCACTGAAAAAAGAAGGTTTATACAAACTAGTCTTTGACACTGTGTCCATTGTGCTTTTATTTGATTATCTGTTGAAGACATTTTTATGTACTTTAATTTTTTGCTACCCTGTATGGCAAAAAAAATCCTAAAAATAGATTTTTACACATCTAAAAATTCTAGCAGCTCAGTGATTCTACCCTTGCAGTGTCTGTATAATTTGTATTTATTCCTCTCTTAAAATAGATCAATGTTTGTAGATGTGTTTTTATTGAATGATTGAATTTATTGGGGGCTTGATCATTTATGAACCTGTTCTTACCCACTTCTCTTTGCATCATATCTATTACTTTTTAAGCTGATGACTGCATAAAACTCGTTGTAAAGCTTCAAGTATTTTTTTGGTCTTTGCCATCCTTTCACTATTTTTTCAACTCTTTTGATAATTAACATAGTTATAAGTTTCCATTTCCCACCAAGACTGCTCCAAACTCAACTTAATCTGAGACATAAGTAATCACATAATTTTGGGAAAAAGGGGTAAAAGCCGTTAAAGGACATAAAACAGAAGAACAGCATAGGTAGGTGATAATGCAAGTAATTCCCAACTGTCATTTCTGAGTTCCATAAAATAAAAAGACCACCAATGCTTTGAGAGTTGCTGGAATGATAGAATCTGGACTGACAAAGAGGTGAATATTTCAGAAGCAAAAAAAAAAAAAACCCACATATTTTATAAGTTCATTCAATAAATAAGTTTTTGAGTCCTTAGGCGTCAAGATCTGGTGTAAGACCTGCAGAACTGGATTGTGCCATGCAAAATATGCCCAAAGAAACACCTTCTCCAATACTCACTGAAACTTAGTGTTTGAAGAGGCTTTGATGGAAGCAGATACAGCCCTGCTCTTAAGCAACTTGGAGCAGAGGAGGCAGACCTTAAACAAATAAGTAAACAAAACCATGTCAAGTTACAAATTGTGTCAAGTGCCTGAAGGAAAGAAGCAGGGTGCTAACAGAGAGAATGACAGGGACAAAGTGATCATTTCTCAGTCAAGGTTCCTTGTCACCTCTCAGATGAAATCATATTCAGGCTGAAATTCAATGGATGAAAGAGAGTGTGGCAACGCAGCAATGGGGTGTGTGTTGGGCGGTGCAAGAGGAGGGAACTACTTCCACAAGTACTTAATCAAAAACAAAATAAAACAAAACAAAACAAAAAACACCTTAGGAAAAAAATCATGAAAGAAGATCAGAGTGACTTCAATTTCTCTGGCAGACACACACACACACAGAAATGTGTTTTTGACTTATCTATAATGTAAAGTAGGTCACTCACTCTTCCAATTCAATGCCAGTTCATCAATTTCTTACTTTCTATAAATTCCTTGATAACAGGACACCTCTTACTTGGAAGCATTTATAAGCAAAATGTTTTGTATGTCAGGGCACAGGTCCACGAATTCTGTCTTGACCCAGGATGCAAAGCCTACCACTCCTAGAACAACACAAACTCAAGCATAGCAGGGACCCCATTTGGACAGCCTAGCCTTGAATACCCTACAGGCTCATAAAGTCTGGGCTGACCTGTAGGTCCAATATCAGGGGTCTAATTTGTGGGAGACACTGAGTCACTTAGGAATGACCTTCCCTAGTAATGCCAGAGTGACTCGAGGAGCACAAGTTTGGCCCCTAAAAGTCATGAGGGAAAGGCAATAATGAAGTACAGGAAAGAAGGTGTTATTAACATTGTCCTCTAGTCTGTTTTCAATGCAGACCATGCCTGAGGAGAGGCCTGGGAGGGAAGATGGTTAAAGTTAAAAGGTCTGGGACACAAATTCCATTTAAGATATGAATGAGGAAGGGTAAAGGCCCCCTTTTCTTCTTTGTCATTGGAAGTCGTAGGAGCACAAAACATATCATAACCATTTGGATTGGAAGCAGCTACAAGTGAATGATAAAGACAGGAGATGAATAAGCAAGTGTAAGGTGCAAGGCACTGTTCCAGGCTCTGGGCGCAAAACAGATCTATCTCCTGCCCTCATGAAGCCGAAGAGAGCCACTTATCAATAATTACGCCAATACATAAATATAAACTGTGAAGTGCTATGAAAGACCTATGTGATGTGTCAGACAGTCCTATTAGTTGTGTGGGCTTGAGCTTGTTACTTAATTCCTATGCGCTGAAATTTCCTTATTCATTCTTCTGTTGTGTTGTAGTGATATAATAAGACAATGCACGTAAACCATTTAACATGCACTTGCCTGTAATAGACTCAATCAATAATACCTATTAATAATATCTGAGAAGTTCAATCATTCGGGTTGTGGCTGATTTAGAGCAATACTGGTTTGTTCACTGTTTTTGCTTGAGGAACTATAGATGGCATAGATATTAAGGAACTCAGCAATCGTGTCAACTTTCTCTTTGCACACCTACACTGTTACCCCACCAGGGAGCATGGACAAACGGGAGCAAACCCAGACCTGTGGACAACTCTGTGGGTCTCATTGCTTCTCAAGGTAACAAACTAAAATTTGATAATGGCCCCACGTGCATTTCAGTCTACATCAAATGACCCTTTAACAACACGTATACTCAATTCCTGAAAGCGTTTCAAGTTGCAAAACTAAGCTTCCTGGAACCAGGCATTTAAAAACATTTAAACTGAATACTGAAGAGCTTTTAAACAGTTACAGGATGGGGTTTTACCACATGCATTACGTGTCAACACCTTTTAGTCTATCTTGTGGGAACTCCTCCAACAGTGTGCCGGGCCCACCACTTTTCATTAAACAAATGAAATAGGCTCCATACCTTTATTAATGTGCATCCTACTTTAAGTAGATACAGCTGTACCACCTAGATTTATTTCAAAATATAAATCACAAAAAGTAGAACATGAGTACAATATATGAGTATTAATCCTGACATGCTGAAAGTGAGAACACCATCAGATTCTAGAAACCAAATCAAAGACTAAAGCACAAATATTCCAACAAAACAATTTTGTGGGAGACTCAAACAAGCTAAATAGCTAGCTTGGAGGAGGAGGTCAGCCTTACCCAGGAGGACCACCCCAAATATTTTCCTTCTTCCTATTTCTGTTTGGTCATCCCTAATCTCATTCATTTACTAATTTCCAATGTTAAACCATTAAGAACTACTCATTGAAAATGTAATTTATCCAGTTCAAATGAAGTCTTTGAAGACCAGGTAACATATTTGAGACAAGAAAGAAAGAAAACAACGTGGCTAGCAAACACCAAACTTAACCAACCACAGAACTGTTACCAACTGTTCAGACCCACGTGCTACCCAAGAAATTTTGTTTTTAATTACATAAAAGAAGGAAAGACAGAAAAAGAGAGAAAACAACCCAGATCTTTTTCACATTTTTTATTGTTGTTCAAGTACAGCTGTCTCCATTTCCCCCACCACCACTCCCCACACCAGCCATCCCCACTCCCCACCCTTGATCCTACCCACTTTGGTTTCGTCCATGTGTCCTTTATGTGTGTGGAAAACTACCCTGATTAAAGCTGATTAATAACTGTGCTCTATAACAAATTGGCCTCAGACACAGAAGTGTGTCTTTTGCAAAACTACCCATGGTTTTGTTTTGGTTTTTGTTTTATTCTATATTTATATCTTTAATAAATGTTCCTGCAGAAATTGTGGAGGCTTTTTCCTCCTTCAGGAGATTTGATTACCCAGGGCATCTGTACAAAACACGAAAGGGCATTCAGTTTCGCTCACGTTAAGTGGTAGCAGAACTTTTGGTAAAAGCTGCACTGGGCAAACCAGGGAGGAACATAATTACCAGCTCAAGCACACCTTTATCCCTCATGGTCATCTATCCAAATGCCCACAGATAGATCTAAAAATCTTCACCTTTTCTCCTAAGAAGCCCCTCTGGATACAAACCTCCTGAAAGCACACTGTGAAGGGTCAGTTCTAAGAGGCCTCCCCGTTACAAAATGAACGAGGCAAACTATGACTCTTAAGCTTATATTTCTCTGTTAGATATTATCTCATATCCTTACATAAAGTCTGATTTATACAAATTGGCTCACTTTCTGAGGGTTTGCTTTTATTTTAAATACAGCTTTTCAGTCAAACTTCACTTTCGGTGGAAACACATTTTTGATAGCCAGGGCTGAACATAAAATTCCATTATTTAAGTGGCAAAGAGTTGGTAAGTCAAGTCTGCGAGGCCTGTGGCAGTAACTTACTCTGTTTGTGGTTTCTACTTTGTTAGACTCAGTGGAGCCATGAATCTATCTTGTCCTTAAAAAACTGAAAGAGGTGGCTTTTAAAATGAATGTAATGCTAAATTTATGTGCCCCGGGAGCAGCATATCAAGGCCTCTGGACTGATTAAACCCAGATGTTGGTAACAATGTTAGTGTTATGGACCAACTGCAGGTGTGGGAATAGATCCCCTTCCCTGGGACCCTCAGCAATCAGACCAGTGGTTTCTTCTGGCTCTCAGTTTGGAGTTTTCAATTAACACTACAATGGTATTGTTGTTCTCCAGTATTAGATCATATGTCATGTAAATGAAGTTGAATATACAGTTAAACTTGACAAGGTGATTTAGGCCAAGGATACATGTGTTCGGTATTATAACTTGATTGAGGTTAAATAATAATAATAAAAAAGCCCTGACATGCTATAAAGTTTTTATTATTTGGCTTATCAGTAGATTTTCACATTATGCTTTCATAAAACAGAATGTCATTTATAGCAGGGCAAGATGCTTATGAAAAGGGAGACACAAACCTACTTATAAATGACTGAAATGATTAATTCCAGATTGGATGCTTTTATATAGTCAGTGTAGCAATCGGAAGTTCCCGTGTGCTTTTTTTATTTGCTTGTTTCCATTTTCCAAAATCCTGTCTTAGTTCTTTAACTTCTTCTTTAACGTGAGTGATCTGTGCCCACATAATCACCCCTATCGGTGAGAGCAGCAGCAGCATCTGGGATTACGCGGAAATATTACTTGACTCAAAGCAATGAATCCAGCTCATCAATGACCAGGACTATATTCCACTCTCCTATGGGTGTCATGATGCTTAGGAGAGAAGCCCAGCTCACTAAAACATATTCCGATAGCTGCCATCTCTTTGAGTTAGACTGTAAGCTTCTCAGGGCAGGAACCTTATTTGTTATGTGTTTATAGGTGCCACAGACACTGATCGTCCCATGAATAAATACCAATAAAAACAACTTCGCAGGTCTGTTCCTCTACTTCAGTCTCCTAGAACATTTATAACTCTCATTAATGTTGATGGACCGTGCACCGCACAGAACTCTCTCATTTTACTTATGTCTTCGTTTGTTGCAGCAATCTCTTGGAGACCAGACCACATTGTAAGTCAGCTTGGTAAAATGTGCTTCGCCGTGCCAGCTCATGGGGAAAGCTTTATGCCCTAAGAATGTGCGCATCACAAATGTAAAGAAAGACAAGGCTCGTTATTTTGAGAGAGAATTAATAAGTTCATGAACTAAATTCTTCACAACTCATTAATATCATAACTGACAAGTAACTTCCTTCAATGAATGATAAATAACTGGGAAAATAAACAGTGCTGAGAGTCACATCTAACCTCTTTGTTAGGAACAGAACGGGCTGATGGCATTCCAGTCTCTACATTATAGCCCATGTATGTGTGTACATAGTATTTTCTCTTTAAATTTATGAATCATTCACTAGACCTAAAACATTGATTCCCAGCATAATGACAAATACTTTGACAAGTTACTAATAAATCTCAATTTACCTGTCTGCAAAAAACAAAATTTTTTTTAATTAATGTGAGAAGGAATAAATGAGCTAATATTCTCTGAGAAAAAAGCCAAATACTCTTTGTCAATGAATTGTTTCAAGACACTAAATTGTAGTTCATTCAGGCATTTATTTAGCAAATGTTGACCACATGTAATAAGCAAGGCACAGCACAGGGCACCTGGATACAAAGATAAACACTGCACAGTCCTTTCCTCAAGAATTGACAGACACATAAACCTAAGTGCCATAAGGCAACACTTTAAATGCAATGGTAGCAATGCATGGAGTATCATGGAAAATCTGTCAATAGCAAAATTAAATGAAATAAACACATATGAGTGCATAATTTTTCAGGTTGCCCTATTTGTTTTCAGTACAAAGTACACTGTAAACAATAGCATTCACATTGTTGAAAACGTGATTCAGCTACTGCTGTCAAGACCATTGTCAACACTAATTAAATCAAGTGAACAAGTGCGACAAAGAGAGTGAAGATAGTTGGCCACTGAAGTGAAATAAATTCTTATTTCATACTCTTCCGGGATTATCCTAGGTATATTTGTCATTAATTTTCTAACTTAATTTGTATCTAGAAATTCCTCATTATCTAGCTTTTCCTAGGGCCCTATTAAATGTGTATAATCTATAGAACACTACATAACTGTCCCTAGGTGCAATGATAAAATGCAGCTCATTGATTTTTCTGCCAAGTAAGTAGAAGAGTTATAAATGCAGTTATTCTATATTGTATGACCCCACATTATAGTAATGTACTCTTTCCCTCCTCCAATGGTGACCAAAAGCATGCAGAAAATGAGAAGTAATGATGTTAGTGACTGAAATTACTATCCCAAAAATAATTCATCATGTCACTTAAATATCCAAGGCAAGGCAGTTTCTGAAAGCTAACACATTTATGATAGTTGAAAGTGGAAGCATAGCAAGTAAACATTTCTGTTACAAAGAAATCAAAGGATACACTGGTTTAGAACAGTCACTATTATTTTCAAATCACTTTCAAAACAAATAATAGTCAATTACTTTCTCTCTGAGAAACACCAAAGTAAAACTAAGGAGTTACTTGTTGCTTGAGTTTAGCAACATTTCATGCAAATTACTCCAATATCAGTTATGACTCTGTCAGGGGAAGTACCACAAACGAGAGGTTGAGGACAAAATGTCAATGCAACTCATCTATTGGTTTTTTCCCTTTATTTTTATTGTTGACACTAATACAGGTGTCCACATGTTCCCCCACTTTGTACACCTCCACCCATCTCCTATTCCCCCTTACCTCTGGCCACCATCACACTGTTATCTGTATCTATGAGTTATGCATACACATTCTTTGACTAATCCCTTCACTTTCTTTCATCCAGTCACCCCCCCTTCCTCTAACAGCTGTCAGTTTGTTCCATGTGTCCATGTGTCCATACCTCTGTTTCTATTTTGTTCATTAGATCAAGAACAAGACAGGGTTGTCTGCTTTCACCAGTCTTACTCAATATAGAACTGGAGGTCCTAGCCACAGCAATCTGGAAATAAAAAGAAATAAAAGGCATCCAAACTGGAAAAGAGGAAGTAAAACTGTCATTGTTTGCAGATGACATGATATTGTATGTAAACAACCCTAAAGAGTCCACCAAAAAGGTATTAGGCCAAATAATTCAGTAAAGTAGCAGGATACAAAATTAACTTTCAGAAATCAATGGCATTTCTATACACCAATAATGAATCATCAAAAAGAGAAGCTAAGAACACAATCTCATTTACTATTGCAACAACAACAAAAAAATAATGAGGTATGTCAAAATAAACTTAACCAAGATGGTGAAACACCTGTTCTTGAAAAACATTAGGACATTAAAAAAAGAAATTGAGGAAGATACAAGTAAATGGAAGCATATACTGTGTTCACAGATTGGAAGAATTAGTATCATTAAAATGTCTATATTATCCAAAGCAATCTATAGATTCAATGCAATTCCTATTAAAATACCAATGGCATATTTCACACAACCTGAACAAATATTCTAAAAATGTATATAGAAACAGAAAAGACCTCAAATAGCCTCAACAATCTTGAGAAAGAAGAACAAAGTAAGAGGGATCACAACGCCTGATATCAAAATACACTACAAGGCCATTGCAATCAAAACAGTCTGGTGCTGGCATAAGAACAGGCACACAGATCAATGGAACAGAACAGAGAGCCCAGAAATCAACCCACACCTATATGGTCAATTGATAGTTGACAGAGGGGCAAGAGCATGCAAAGAAGTAAAGGCAGTGTCTTCAATAAGTGGTGTTGGAAAAACTGGTCATCTGTTGGTTCTTAAACTTAGCAAGAAAGCAATCATAATACATAATTCGACTTTCGATTCCCTATTGCAAACACCTAGTAAGTCCTTTCAGCATAAACCACTGAGCTAGATATGGAGTAGGACATTAAGGTAAATAAAGCCTTGTCTGCTCTGAGGAACTCAGGAAGGAATTATTCTGAACTTCTGCATGTTAACCAGGTTGGGGGACTCCGATAAGATGTGCAAGAGGGAAACATTTTTTTCTTTAGGCTCTCTGTTTTCCATAACAGTAATCTCTACCAAATGTTACACCCAAGGACTATCCTTGTGCTTGAACTGATTCAAGCACTTTTTCCTGAAGGTGAGCATCTTCAGTCCATATATAAATTGTTCTAACCCTGAGCTGGTTCTATACATCTGTTGCTAGGAAGAGACCCTTGTTCATAACCACAGAGCACCAAGTGCATGTTTTAGCAGAGTTTGCCCTTCAGCTTTTTTATTATTATGAACAATAATTTTGGATCTATGATAGAACCTAAATACAAAATTCTTTTGCCCTATTTTTGATACAAAGGAACAAGCCATCTATAATCTATACATATCCAAAAAAAGCAAGCAAATAAGCACAGTTTTTTTAAAGGGATTTGCAGATGTTATTTATTTTTTTCCCAGAATAAAGGGCAGTGATGACAGAATTATCACACTCTATTATTAGCTGAACCTGTCCCAATAAGAAAAAAATATCACTACGTGGTTGTCTCAAGAGTCTTAGACACCATTAAGATTTTTTTGAGGATTTCTCAAGAGTAAAATATATATACATATAATTAAAACAGATTCATTGATCTATTCTCCTGCTTCCTAATGAGAGTGTCACATTTTATATCATTGATGAAAAAGTCTGTGTACTCTACACTTTTCTTCCAAGGAAGTGGTGGGTGAGGAGAGGAAGAAGAGCGAATGGTCAGAGTCGGTGGCTCTTTTGTCCCGATACGTGCAGGATGAAGGGGATGAGCCATCTGCTGACATCCAGCAGAACACATCCAGGTAGTTGGCTAGGCAACGAAGGAGTTAAGTAAAATAAGACTATGGGGCCTAGAGTAATTAATGTAGAAATAAGTAGACTGAACATGGGAACACTGGGCTTCTGCCAAAGATGATCTACAGGAAGGTCCTTCTGGCAACCATAGATCACAAGAAGGAACTTTTCAGCTCTTTCATATTTAGGATTGAAGAGCAGAGCACAGTTTGCACACACTTGGAAAGAATTCAATATAAGTTTGCTGAAGTATTGTGCAGCTCTATGAGAACTGCTTATATGTCACGTATATATGTGTATACTGTAATTCTAAAATATAAAGATACAGAAACCTTCTGGGAACTTTTGCAAGAAATGTAACAGTGAGCCCCTTGAAAAACAAAAACAAGCAATCGTGTTGGAGGGAGCAAAACATTCAGTACTTAAAAAAGTCCTTATGAACTATTTGAATATTTTAATAAGCATATTATCTTTATACATTTTCCAGCTTTACTGACATATAATTGACAAATAAAATGATAAGATATTTAAAGTGTACAATGTGATGATTTAGTCTATATATACATTGTGAAAAGATTCCCTCCATTGAGTTAACAGATAATCACATATTTAATTTACATATTTACCTCTTTTTTGATAAAGACACTTAAGTTCTATTCTCTCTGCAAACTTCAATTATACAATACAGTGTCATCAACACAGTCACCATGTTATACATTAGAGTCTTAGAACTTATTCATCTTATAACTGAAAATTTGTATTCTTTTATTAACCTCTCCCTTTTTCCCTAGCCCAGGCCCTAGCATTTACTTTTTCACTGTTCCTATGAGTTCAACTATTTTGTTTTTTAGATTCCACATATGATGGATACAACACCCTCAGATGTTGTATCTGTATCTCTCTCAACATTATGTTCTCCAGCTTCATCATGTTGTTGCAAATGATAGGATTTTCTCTTTTTAAGGATAAATAATATCCTATTTCAGATGTAGATATATATCATATTTTTGATCCCTCCATCTGTTGACAGACATGTAAGTTATTCCATACATTTTTTTAATTTTAATAGTTTAGTTTTAATAGTTTATTTTTATTCTAGTTTTTTACATTACCATTTATCCCCCTTATCCCCTCGTCTACCTCCACCCACCTCCCTCCCTCTCCCCCCAAAATCACCATACTTTAAAAACTATAATCACAAGAGTTGATTGGGGCTAACTCTGCACCATAGACCACAAAATTGAAACAAGCAACCCAAACAAGTATACCCCTGAGTCTTGAAACTCGCTTCATTAGGGTCTTCGGGAGATGAAATGACTTGCCTACACTATAAGAAGAGTATGAGTCTTTAAAATGGGAGAATAATAAATGATGGCTTTTCCATTTTTAGCTTTCATCCTTCTGTTCATGCAAGAATACACATCCAAATGAGCATTTGCAAAATGAGTTTCGATCAGAAACTGCCTTGTTTTAAGATTTTGTTCTGCCGTAGCTCCCTGTCAGTTGACTTCCTTTGCCCCGCCCCCTGGCGTTGTCTCCCTCTTGTCACGCTTTCTCATCACACACGCGCACTCTTGCTCGCTTCAGGGCTTCAGCTCTTTCCACATATGGAAATAACTCCCAAACCTATAGCTCACACCCACAACTCCTCTACTGAGCTCCAGAAACAATTCTTATCTGTTAACGAGCCACCTCCACTTTGATTTTCTATTTCATATTTTTTGCACATGTAAAGCTGAACTTATTTCCGCCCAGACATAGAGCTGTCCTATTTCTGCCAGCTACACTAATGACACCATCACACCCAAGTTCGTGGCCTTAAAGTCGTCATCTAATTTCCTTTCTCTCATCCCCTATACCCCAATTTCATCAATGTGGTCTCTAAAACTCCCTGCAAGAAAAAACAAACCAACAAACCAAACCCCACTTTTGCAACTGCTTTATTCCTGTCTTGTTTAGTGTATTGCAATAGATTTTTTTAAAACTATTCTTCCCATCTTTAGAGCTCTTCTCTTCAGGTTTTTCTTCCTGGGTGCCACTAGATAAAAACACTCTGCTAGAAAAATCTTCAAAGGCTCCCCTCTTCCTAGAGGATTAGCACAGACCCAATCTACCTGCCTGGGTTATCTCCACTATTCTGTATTTCAGCCAAACAGAACTGCTTGACTTTCCCCTGGACTATGGCATGCACTTCCATGCGTTTGCATCTTTCATCTTCGGCTCTCTTAGCCAGAAATATGACAAGTGCTGTGGGGTCGCAAAAGGTGGTAGTTTTTTCTAAGCTTCACCTTCCGTCCCCCATCTGGTGGCAGTGCTGTGTTGGAGGTGGGAGGACGAGCCAAGAAGCGAAAAAACACCACTTGCCAACTCATTGCCAGGAATTGCTTTGTCAAACAATGGCTGAAAATTCTTCAACACTATGACAACTGTTAATAAAAGAAGTTGAATAAAGGTCACAGGTGTTTCCGAGGATTATCCAGCATAGGGGAGGAAGAGACAAGAAGCTAGAGAATAAACTGTCACCTTTATGCATTGGCCTGGCCGGGACATAATTACTGTGGCCTCTTCTGAATCTGTGATGCAATCATTCTATACATCTTACAGATAATCAAATGTATTTGTCTTATAACAAGGAAGAGATAATTTTTTGTAGTTAATACATTCTTATGAATAAGTAAAACACTAACCAAATGCTAAAGTAATTGTTAAGATATAAAGCAACACAAATGAGCTATATGTAAGTACAGTGCTTTAAGTAAGAACTCCATATAGTGGAACCCCTGTACACTGACCCCAGGGAATTCTGCAAAACCAAGACAGTCCAACGTCATTTACCCTAAAAGTCATGTGGTACACATACATATAACTCAGCAATAACACTTCAAGACTCTGAGCAAATTAATGCTTCCCTGGAGATAGATCATATTTCTTTAACAAATATTAGAAAAATAGAAACTATTGGTTGGCCCATTATGTTTTCAAGTCAGTAAATATGAATAATTAAAGGATAAAAAACAGGGAAAAATCATTTTATTTACGAAGGTGTGCTTGGTAAACACCTTTGATAGTACCTTTAAATGTGCAAAATAGCCTTTTTCTGAAACAGCCCCCCCACCCATCCTATGTATTTTTTGTAAGTCTGGAACGAGGTGTTCACCTTCAGAAATCTATGATGAGAAACCAGCCCTGGCTGGTGTAGCTCAGTGGATTGAGCGCGGGCTGCGAACCAGGCATCGCAGGTTCGACTCCCAGTCAGGGCACATGCCTAGGTTGCAGGCCATGTCCCCCAGCAACCACACATTGATGTTTCTCTCTCTCTCTCTCTCTCTCTCTCTCTCTCTCTCTCTCTCTCTCTCTCTCCCTCCCTTCCCTCTCTAAAAATAAATAAATAAAATCTTAAAAAAAAAAAAAAGATTCTCTGTTTATGATGAGAAACCACGTTCAGGAACTTACATTCTTTTCCTGAATATGTGTTTACTACAGAACTGGAAAAAAGCCACCTCAAATATTCCTTTTAATTCCCTCTTGTTCTTAGGATGAAAATGGGAACAGTCGGGATGATTCAGTCGAATATCCGAAGGCTCTGTACTCCACTGCACACCCCCCACCTTGCTCAGTCACTCACCCACAGTGCCTCCTGCGGCTTTGTGCACAGTTCTCAATGCTGCTTTATTGAGAGATGAGAAAAAACACCATTTTGGTTTTCTCTCCATCATCCTTCAGGCCCACATCTCCACTCCTACTGAAGTTCAAGACCACGACTATGGAGAAATGTGATCTTTAATCGTTGGAAACTAATTCATTGTGGGAAGATAATTGCAAAGACCAGCCCCAATTTTCCAGACTCCTAGTAATTATGATTTTGCAGCTACTCCCTCTAAGACAGGACAGAATTTATTCTTCCACTTCTTGGATCTAGGCTGCTCTTGGGACTTATCTGAGCCAAAAACAGGTCAGTAAAACTGACAGTGTCTCAGTTCCAAACCTAGGTCTCAAGTGGCCTTGCATGGTTTATCTCTTTGTCAGAACCCTGCCACTTCCCCACAATAAACCCATGCTGGCCTGCTGGAAGATGAGAGTACCGTATTGTTAGGATTATAAGACACACCAGAACATAGGGCACAACTAGGTTTTAGAGGAGGAAAATAGGGGAAAAAAATTTGAAGCAAAAAATGTGATAAAATATTTAATAACCTTGACCCTGCTTCAGTGCTGCCCGCCCAACCTACAGCAAACCAGGTAAGCCGCATTAAGACTATAAGATGCACCCCCTCTTTCTTCCCAGATTTGGCAGGGGGAAGTGAATCTTATAGTGGTAAGTTGAGCTAGCCCAGTTGTCCAGGCCTCAGGCCCAGACATGTTATAAGGTCCAGCAAAATCAACAAACCTGCTGTTTGACAATGACATGCTGGCCAAGAACAGAACTGCTCTGTCTACTCACAGACCCATGAGCAAAGTAAATGGGTATTGTTTCATACAGCTAAGTTGGGTCGTGTGATTATTGTTTCATATGGCTGAGTCGAGTTCTGCAGTGTTGTTGGTATAACACTACACATTGCGGCAGGAGATAAAAGATACACTCATTCACTTGGAGAATATGCTGGCCTGACGCTATCTGTAGAAGCGTATTCACATTAGCATAACCCCCTAAATTGTCTTAGTGCAACAGAAGTAGTAATTGTCTTATAAAGACTCCCAACCCGGACCTGGGGCAGAGACCACTAATACAAGAGATAGGACGAGATATCAGTACCTAAGGCCAAAAGTTGAAGGCCGGAGCTACAAACAGAAGGCCAGGCAGAGTGAACCAATGAACTAACCCAGTCAAGAACTGTAACACTTGGAATCAATAAAGAGTTAAAATCTACCGTATAAGTCAAAAAGGATCAGTTTGAGGAAGGCAGTATAGGAAAGAACCCCAGGAGGAAAATGATATAATTAGGCAGCTAGTTGAACTTCTGCCTTTTCATATACTGATATCTGAAGATTGGCTGATCAAGAATCAGAATTATATTGGTCAACTGAACACATTACTTTATTGCACTAGATTATATCTTTCATCAGAACAAAAGGTTTGTTAGTTTGCTGTTTCACTAACCTTTGTGTTTGGTCTTAGCAACTACAGTGCCTACATATACTACACACCCAACAAATGTGTGGAGTGAGTGAATGAATGAATGAATGAACGAACGAATGAACAAATGAGCCCCTAGAGTAAACATCTGATTTGCAGCCAGGTCGGCGAAACTCTGGTATTAAGAAACATGGGGAAAGGCTGGCCCACAAGAGCAATCCATAAGACAGAGTTTTCAGATTATAAACTTTCACAATTAGAATTTTTATGTTTTTTTCCCCACAAAACTGACTTTGGATCTCTGGCTCTTTCACATAAAGGCATTTAATAATGTTTGTTCAATTGCATTAGCAGCCATAATGGAGTAAGAAGTGTTCTCTTCATTTTTTTAGATGTCATGACCAACAGGGAAATACCCAAAAGGATCTCTACCCCATCCCTGTCCTTAAGCAAGGGCAGTTTCTTGATATTTAATGCATTTGTGTGCAACTACACTGGGGTCTGGCAATAAAATCATAGTGGACAGCCCAAGGGAGCTAGTCACACGCTTCCTTCAGGTTTGTCTTTATCAAAGCCCAACACCAAAAGTATCTCCCAAAATTATCAGAAGTCCCTAGCTCCAGGAGTGGAAACCAGCAGAACTGAATCTGTTGCTTATTTTTAAATGGACTTGTACCAGGTGGCACAGAGTGACTTTCTTAAAGTCCATTTCCTGGACATATATTATTTCATGCATTTTGCACTTACAAAAGGCTAAACCACTATGCATCTATATAATTGAAATATGGAACTGGATCTGCGCACTGACTGGGATTTCACAGACTATCATTGAGGAACACCCCTTATACACAGGCAAGGGACAAGCTCCCTGCTTCTGCTATCCTCTGTTGTTAGCAATAATTCAGCTCTGATGAGTAGTAGTACATACGGTAAGGCCACCTATGGTCCAGGCATCATTGGTTGTAGAAATTAGGATCCTTTGTGATGGGCTTCTTAACTGATCCACGTCCTTCACACAGTAGTTGAGGACAAGGGGAAGCCTTTCACAAAAGCATTTAATTAGCATTCTGTATCTTTTTCAGTGATATAACATGGAGTCAATTTTTTTTTCAATGCATGCTGAAAGTAAAAGATTGGTACCTGTGAGCAGAGCACAATAACACTGATAAAACACCTATTACATGGTATTTTCTGCTAAGTCACTGTGGACGATAACAGGAGTCCACCCAGTCAAACACGATGGGGTTTCCACAGACACCTAAAACTCCCATTACGCGCACCATCCTAAATATCAGCCCCTAGGACATTGGGGCATATAAAAATATGGAATCGACTGTCTCTTCATTAGACAATAACACAGTAAGCACCTCCTTTCAGTCCCACTACTCTTCTTCTCTTTGCTTAGTTTTAGAAATCACTTTGTGTTTATTCTCTCTCCTAATGCTGTGTGTGTGGTAAGTCTCATATACACTACACCCTATAGCACTTGAGAAAGATTTCGACTTACTAAATTAATTTATAGATATTAAGGAAAACATTTTTACCATTATCTTTATACTTTGCTGTCTATCCACAAATATCAAAAATGCTAACTCTATTACTAAACTGTTTTAATGGTGAAGTTGTATCGGGATGCCTTGACTTTTCAAAACTGGACTGGAAAGGGTGTTTGAAAACATATCATTAAGATATTTGGTTCATCTTTTTACCCAGCCCAAATCCAAAAATAAGAAATGGAGGAAAGTTAACTGAAGTATGGATATGTATCTACTTGTTTTTCAAATTTTTGATTCATGGTTAGGAAATCTGAAAGTTGCTTCATTGGATTTTCATAAAAAGCAAATAATTCTGCCAAAATTGCAGTATTATGATATAAATATGTGTATTGACAACTTCAAGGGGACTCTTTGAACATCAATCTAATTAACTGCTTCTCTTCTTGTCATGGTGATCATTTATTGTTAGGTGCCCCAAGACAGAATTGCTGGGGGAGTTGGACAGTAGAGAAAGCTAATAGTGAGAAGACCAAATGTAGCAGGAATTTATGGAGGTGAACTATAGCACTTAAATATTCCTAACCCTCAAACATGAAATCTTCTGAGCTTCAGATGACACATTACTAAATTGAAATTTAAGGAGAAAGTTCTTGTCTAATTATAGAGTTGACTTTGAACCTACAGAGACAGTGATAGAAAGTCAGCGACAGAAGAAACATGTGATGGTAGTGGACTGAGGAAATGGGAGGATAACATACAGAGAATCTAAAGGTAAGAAAACACATATACATCACCATAAAGTACCCTCTCAACCCAATTTTATAACAAGAAATAACATCACCTGACTTTATATTTCACCAGGTACACCATCCTTCTTATCTAATAATCAGTGTTTTGTTATAAGTAAGAGTAAATTGAATAAGCCAGGATAAAAAGACAATGCAAAAAGGTGTGATAGAATTCACAGTAGTTAAGAACACTTCTCTCAGTCTAATTCAGTAGGACCTTATTTGTGTCCACATTGTGTCTGGTGCTGAACTCAGTACCCTGCAGACAAATATGAATGCAACAAGGCCCCTGACCTCAAGAAATTCAGTGTCTAGGTGGGAAGAGAAACACTGAAACAAATATTCGTGTTACATGAAAAATCGGAACCACAAAATTAAAACAGAAGAAGGAATGAGTCGTTTGGTCCAGGGGTGGGGATAAGTAAACAGGCAGTGCTTTCTGTCCAAATACTGAAGGATAAATAAAAGTTCAAGGATAAAAAGGGAAGGGGTTTCTAAGCAAATGGAATGATATGCACAAAAATACAAAGCCACAGAACAGCAGGTTATACGGAGTAAGCTAGAGGCAAATTCTGAGTCAGTTACGTGGAGATAGATAAGGATTGAGACAGGACCAGCATCTTTAATTCCATGTCAAAGGACATGCTTGAGTGGTGTCCTATGATGACATCCAAGATGGACAGAGACGAAACAGGGTCAGGTGTATATCTTACCACTGTGCCCAGGGCAAAGAGAAAGATGGATGAAAGCGTTGTGAGACAGAAGCATAGAGACCAAGAGGAGCCTCTGCAGCAGAAAAACCTCCTTAAGTTTCCACCTCATTAACTGTGATCTTTAAAATGGAGATCTCTCTACTTTCTACAAAGCAAGAAAAGGTTTACAAGGCACTCATCTTGAGGCCAGTTTTAGATATCAAGGCCTTTTCAAGATCTGAACGCATTAAAAAGGGAAATGGTTATTTTTAAAGCATAAAGTGATTGTGACACTTAGAAGCATCATTTACGTTCAGTATTGCTCGGCCTGTGGCAGGCACTAAATGCTTATGAAATGTATGCATAAATTAATAAATATAATTGCCCTTCAGATTTGGTCCTTTTTATATCATTTACAGCTCATTCTTAGTAATTTATCACTTTTAATAGTAAATAGAGTTAACTTAAAATACTTTTAAAAATAATCAAACTGAGTTTATTTAAATTTTTTTCTATAAATCAGACTTTTATTTAGTCAGGTTGCCCTTTACCCCAATTAATCCAAATCAGTAAGCTTTTACTGTAATTGAAAGTTGTGCACACTTACCATTTTCACTGACCCTCTAAGAGCCTGTAATGGCAATTGGAAAATTTCCAAGGTGCTCATACCTTTAATTTCTCCTTTACTCTTCTTCCAGACAATAGAAGTTTGCATTGTCAAGTTTAAATCTATGAAGATGCTCCCTCATATCCTAAATATCTCCCTTACAATTGTGCTGTTTCTTAACCCTGGCTTTACCTAACAAATTCTTACATGAAAATTAAGTAAACTTCTTGCATTCACCATCCCCACTAATTTCAATTACCAACCACCAAGACAAAGACCTGAGTCAGCTTCAGCTTCTCTCCCTCACTCAGGCACTCACTCATCAAGCCCTTTAATCTACCACTGAAACTCCTCTGGGATCTGTTGTTTCCATGCCACCCCTCTGCCGTTCTCTAAACTCAAGCTGTCACAATTTCTTGCCCAGCTCTCCCCAACCAGCTCCCACCTCTATCATCCTCCTCCAATCCACCCAGAGCCACTGTCCATGGTAACTCTCTCAGATGCAAATCTGATTACAGAGGCCTCCCTTCTTTATCCTAGGTTTCTATTTTCATCATTTGTTACCTGCAGTCCATCACAGTCTAAATGGAGAATTCCAGAATTAAACAATATATAAGTTTGAAATTTTGCATTGTTCTGAGCACCATGATGAAATCTCCCACCGTCCCACTCCATCCCGCCTGGGACATGAATTATCTATTTTACCAGCATATCCACAACTGTTGGTCACTTCATACCATCTCACTTATCAGATCGACTATCATGGTATCGCCAGGCTTGTGTTCAAATAATCTTCATTTTACCTATAGTAATAGCCGCAAGGCACAGGAGTAGTGAAGCTGGAAATTCTGATATGCCAAAGGGCAGCCCTAAAGTGCTTTCCTTAAATGGAAAGGTAGGAGTACTCAACTTAATAAGGAAAAAAGTATATGCTGAAGTGCTAAGGTCTACAGTAAGAACAAATCTATTTGTGAAGTTGTAAAGAAGGAAAAAATTGTGCTAGTTTTGCTGTTGTACCTTAAATCGCAAAAGTTACAGCCACTGTGTGACAAGTGCTTAGTGAAAATGGAAGCATTAAATTTATGCACAAGATACATGAAAACAAAACGTGATCTGACTGATGACAAAGTGTGGCACCAGAAAGCATTGAGCCTGTACAAATACTTCAGCCAAAGACCCCATGAAATGAGTGACCACAGTTACATAGCTTTTATGACAGCATATTGTTATATTTTTTCTATTCTTTGTTATTATTGTTAATTTTTTCCTGTGCCTATATTACAAATTAAACTTTATCGTGGGTATGTGAGTATAGAAAAAAATCATAGTATATGTAAGGTATGGCACTATCCATGGTTTCAGGCACAAATAAGGGGGACTACTCTATGTAACTTCTCTCAATGGCTTTAAAATTCTTAAAATCACTTCCCACCATTCACAAGCCTAAATCCAAACTGTAGTACGGCCCAAATGGCCCCTTCATATATGGTCCCAGACCCTTTCCATAGACTTCCTTATCTCTGTACTTTTACAAATTTTTCCCTCTTCCTGAAATTCTTCTCTGCCTACCTCCCTTCTTCAACCAGCAAATTTACATACATCCTCTCAAGTTGAGCCCAAGGGAAAAGACATATTAGTATAATAGTAAAGAGCATGGGCATCAGTGTGCTTAAACCTTTGTGTGAATCTTGCACTCTTTCTAGCCTCATCTCAGCTCTACCACCACCTAGTTCTGGGACTTGGGACAAATTACTCAGTCTTTCTGAATCTCAGTGTCCTCTGTTAAAGAAGACTCATTTGACAGGGCATTGCGAGGAACAGATGAGATCACATGTCCAAAGTGCTCGGTTCCGTGCCTGCAACATCATAGCTGTGGCATAGTGACTGTTATTTTTAAATGTCATCTCTTCTATGAAGTTCTCTTTAATCTAGTCACCATTTCTTTAAGTGAAAATTGATTGATTCTCCTCCTGTGCTCTTAGAGTGTTTTATTTATGCTTCTATAGCTCTTAAGTTTATTATAGGATGATTATGTCTTTAATAATAATCATAGTTAACCACGATTAGCACTTTCTATGTATGTCACTTATTTAAAGCCTCTAATGTATTATTTCCTTTAGCCCTGGCAACCCTATGAGATGGGCATGATTATTCCATATTAGTGATGAGAAAATTGAAGCCACAGAGAATAAGCAACTTGCCCAATGCTACTGAGCTAAGTAGTACAAGAACCAGGACTTGAAACCAAGTAACCTTGCTCAGAACACATTCTTTTAACTACTGTATATCCCACTGGAAATATAAGCTCCTTGAGGACAGAAATTGCATCCCTCTCATCTCTATGCCACTAATACATACACAGCTTCTACAAACAAGGAAGGTTTATAATGAGCTTCTGAGGAGACTCCTAGAACCCAAGCTCTGTGCTGCTGCTGAATTCAGGATGCACAGAAAACTCAGGCACAAAAGCCACCCACTTGACTTACTCCTCTCTTTCTCTCTACAGAATAAATTCCTCTATTTTGATCTAAGGAAAGTATGGGAAATCTTACTATAGTAAAAATGGTCTAGTACCCTGCCTTTCTACAAGGAAGGCAGCAATGGGAAATTTCTCTGTGTTGAGAAGTTACTCTAAAACATAGGGACCCAGAGTCCAGCTTTATACAGTCATGCATAGCTTGATCATGGGGATATGTTCTGAAAAATGCATCCTTAGGCAATTTTACTATTGTGTGAACATGACAAAGTGCACTTACACAAACCCAGACAGTAACAGGCTATTGAGTACCGCCTGTTGCTCCTAGGCTACAAGTCTGCACAGCGTGCCATGAAACAACAGAAGACTGAATCAAACAGAAGAAAAATGATGCAATCAGAAGACACAATAAACCCGAGATTTATGAGGTTGCTGCCATCATAGCACAGCACACTGTTTTATACTTTTTATAACTATTAAATAATAATAAAAGTATAGTATAGTAAATGAATAAACAAGTAACACTTATTTATCAGTAGAAAGTACTATAAACTGTTCATAATCACATGTGCTATATCTTTACGTGACTAGCAGTGCAGGCTTGTTCACACCAGCAACACCACACCCAAGTGAGGGACTGCACTGCCATGTTAGAATGACTACAATGTCACTAAGTGGTAGGAATTTTCCTAGTTCTATTATAATCTATGGGACTACCACTATACATGCTTATGAGACAGTCAGTGACCAAAACGTTGTTACATGGTACCTGGCCGTATCTGCTTTAGCAAGGTGATGAATACAAAATTGTGGCAAACTAGTTTCAAAGAATTCTTTGTTATTGTGGGAAAACTCTGCCACTTTATAATGGACTGAACTTAAGAAAATTCTGGAGACAACTGGACTTGAACAACAATTTAAAAAATCTAAAAAAAAAAACTTTGGATAAAGTATATCTCCACATTTACATTCAAAGACATAGAGATAAAGAAGATATATATTTATATATTAAGTTCATTAGTGGGAAATAGCATATTTCTGAAATGGGAAGTTTTAGCCAACTAAAATTACATTCTATCTGATATGGGAGTAGGGTTGTATCTAAAGGCCCAGATAGACACTTCATTAACTGCTTCAGCTACTCGTGTTCTTATTCCCATTTATAAACTAGGCGAAAGAAAAATTCCCTGGGATTACTCCATGTAGTTTACAATGTTGTCAGCCTGTGTATTCTATGGAAATTTGCATTGGTGTTGTGACTATGGCTCCACAGATCTCTAATTTAAACATGCAACGCTCTGCTACTGCCCGAGTTCTTGCTGGGTCCGAGGTCGGATCATCGACACACACACATTCGGAGCATTTCATGAACTATATGATGTTCACAGGTCATTAGTAAAAACTGAAAAAGTAAAAAGCCCCATAATTAGCTCCTGAGGTAACTCTGAATGTAACATTTTCACCTCAGATTCAACACCATTAAACAAAGTGACTGGCGTTTGTTCTCTAATGCCACCTGAGAACCGTTCCACTACAGTTAAGCCTTGCCAAATGGAAGGACACTCAAACAGCAATGTGTTGTGATTCATCGAAGCAAAGGCCACAGACAAATCAATAGAGATAGTGGCTGCATAAAAAATGATAATGAACAAACGTAACAATATCACCAAGGTTACCTTGAGAAGCGTAAAGAAGTGGTTTTAAACCATCACTAAAAATAGGGTCAATATATCAGCCTTGAATGGAAGGCTCATTAATTTTTTTAGCAGATATAGGAAAAACTAGGAAAAAAAGGCAAATAAGTAATCATTGGGGAAATAATTAATTTATCAAGGCATACTGTAAGAGTCTGATCCCTTAACATTATAAGTAACCTGAGATGTGGTAGACCCACTAGCAATAGCTTAAGACCATACATAATATGAAGTTATAAAAGCAAATTCTAAGGAGGAATAGAAACCCAGTACACCAGATCAGTGACTCAATTCATATTTATTTTAAATGACTTGAGGTAAAGAAGCAGCATATTAGTCAAGTATCAGACAAAGGAAAAAAGAATGGAAATTGTCTAATTCTCTCCTTATTTTAACTCTATTTGATTATATATCTTTGAACCAAAACCAATCCCTGGAAGAGATTATAACATTTACTTAAACTACTCAAGTGACTCTTTGAATTATTTATTAACATAAAGAATGCAGTAGCAAATTATCTATAAGCAATTCATTGCTAATCCAGACAAAAATTGTTACACTGATATACACTCAAACTAGTACTTTAGACAGTTGGTGGGAAACAACCGTAATTTTCCCAGTGACGGAAGTCTAAAGTCACGCAGCCAGAAGATGCCTTCAGCATGGTTGACTCCAGCCCACCATCAACATTTCCTTCCTTTATAGAACCCTTGTCTCAATATATTACAGAATTAGAGGCTTTTTGTACTAAATAAACTAACAAAAAAACAGGCTCATAAATAGAGAACAGACTGACAGCTTTCAGAGGGAATGGGGTGAAAAAATTGAAGAAATTAAGCAAAAAACAAAACAAAACCCAGCATAGACAATAGTCTGTGATTGCCAGAGGGAAAGTGGGACAGGATGGAGTGGGGAGAGAGATGAGGGCAAAGTGGGGATAAATGGTGACAGAAGGAGCCCCGACTTTGGGTGATGACCACTCAGTACAGTGTACAGACGATGTACTGTAGAATTGTGCACTTGAAGCCTATGTAATTTTATTCACCAATGTCACCCAAAAAAATTCAATATGTTTTTTAAATAATAAAATACAAAGCTTTTTATATTGACTGTTCCAGAGTGAGTTTAGTATTTTAAACATTTTTCTAAACCACAAAATCTCTGTATGCAAAATAACTAAACCATAAGGCAGACAAACCTCATTTAAAAAAATAAAGGTTAGATTTAAGGTTCACTGTGAACCTGAATGTCAGACTCCTAGGAAAAGGCCATAGGCAGGTTAAGCCATATCTTCTCAGTTGTGAGGTCAGCCTTTTTATCTAGAATAAAAAATGTCAATAATGTGCTTTGTATTTTAACAACAAAAGATGAACAACAACTTCTTACCTGACAGAATGGTTTAGAGATTGTTTTCATTTTGAGATCTTAGAGAAATATTTAGTCTTTAAAAATGAGCATTTTGTTTAATACACATACAAACACGAATTTCTGAACTCTTTTATCTTGGAAGCCCAGCAAAATTACCACATTGGTCTAGTTTTAGAGAATTCATATCCCAAGCCATCCCTAAATAGGAAAAACTTTACAGAGCTTCAGAGCAGGAATAGATGTGTTTATTTCTCTAAGGCGGGGGTATCAAACTCATTTGCACCAGGGGCCACGTCAGCCTTGAGGTTGCCTTCAAAGGGCCAAATGTAATTTCAGGACTATATAAATGGAACTACTCCTTAACTAGGGGCAAGGAGCTCAGTGCTGCTGCCAGGTGAAAAAAAGGTGCTGAGCCAGATAAAACAAGGTGGAGGGCAAGACTCTGCCCAAGGACCTTGTGTTTGCCACCTCTGATCTAAGGAATCACAGGAAGATTTTATAAGTGATTGTGTCTGAATGACAATGAACATGATGACCGTAAGTTACATGTGACAATTCCAGTTCATGGCATGGCTTCATTCACCATCACAGAACCTGGGATTATAAACTTTCCTTTTGTGTCTCTATGCAGACAGTTCCCAAGGCCACCTGACAGTTTCTAAATTATTGATTGTTTTCAGTAGAGCCCAATTTAAAAAGGAAACCCTTTCATTAGAACTATTTACTTTTAACCTCCAAAATGCAAATAAGATGCAAGGACAGAAGGAGAAATACATAATTTGGCTACAAAGTAGGAAACACAGACAAAGCTCTAGCACATGATTGACTAACCCCTGACCTGAGTGGGACCACCTGAGCATATAGTTTATTTAACTTACTGAATTTTGCCTTTGAAAGTAATACTTCTAAAATGTGGGCTCTCTATTACATATTACAGCATTTTGCAAACTGGACGGCTAAAATTACTTGACAGCAGTGGTTCTTAATCATCTGAGAGACACAGACCCCTTTGACTGCCTGATAAAAGCCCCAGACCCGCTCTCCTACAAATAAGCATGCAAATAAAGATTTTTGCACACCATTGCAAAGGGTCATGGACCACCCTGCTAAAGTCCATGCTCTGATTCTTGCTCTAGGCTATGTCAGCAAAATTGGAAACCTTTCTTTTTAAACTGAAAATTAGTACATTATTTTAACTACCATGACATTTGAACAACATTTTAAATGTGTGCTGGTTTCCATCAATACAATTTCATTCATTCTACTTTATTTGCTAGATGTGAAAAGGAAAAAAATGACACCATATATTTTGGTCAAGGATCTATGTATGATGCTGTAGATGTAAGAATCATACTGTAGATGTAAGCCTTCTTTATATACTTTCCCCAGCTCTATAAATACATAATTTTTCTAAAATATGGAGAATCAGGGGCAAAAGAAAGAAGTATTCGGATCATTTTACTTTATATATAAGGCCTTGCAAAGATGAAGAAATTGGCATAAATTTTGGGGTATAAAATTGCTACCCATTTACATTAGCCTGGCCAGTCAAGAAATGGTTTCCATTTATCTGGTAAACTTCTACAATAAACCATGACATCACTACCTTCTTGAGTATCTAGCATTTCTAAGCCAAGTCATAACAGCTGCAGCCACTTCGGTAAGGTTTGGTTATGCTCTACTGCTCTACTTTCTGTAACTTGTAGATTCAAACATTCACACAAGGGCAGCCAAAGAGCCTTCCATGTCCACCTCTAGCCATATGAACATTAGACAACCAGAAGCAGAATCTACCCAAATCTCTGGAGTGGAACTTACTGAGGCCAACATTCCAGCACTTGCTCCTGCATGCAACCCACCAACAACTACATATTGAGTGTTTCTGTGCCAAATGCTGTATTTAGGAATGAGTTAATACCAATAAAATGATTAGAACAATGCCTACTCATTGTAAGCACTTAATAAATGTTAACTACTATTCTTATCATCATTATTGTATTTACGGTTGTAATTCCTTAACTCAAGGAGTTGTGATCTAGAGAGGCACTTAGAGAGTGTGATAAGATCATGATGGAAGTATGTAGAATTGCCACAAAAACCATGCGAGTGGGTACAGAAGTGTATCTAGTGAGTCAGAGAAAGCTTCTCAAGAGACAAAGAACAGTGGTTAGATAAACAAATCAGGACAGACATGTGGCCCTTTGGGGAATTAATTATATATGAAAAACATAATATATCAGATATTTGGGTGACTACAGTAGCTTAGTATCATTGGAGAAAACATTACATGTGGAAGTTGGACAGAGATGAAGCCAAAAGGAATGAAGAGGCAGATTATGACAAATTGTCAGGTGCTAAACTAAGGAGTTTAAATTTTATTGTGAATGCCACAGAGATATATTGAAAGACTTTTACACAACAGAACTCTGCCACCATTAGCTGTGTAACTTTGATTAATTCACTTAACCCGAGGCAAAACATAATTACATTATCCAAGATTAAATATAAGGACAGAATCCTAAAAGAAGCAAGAGAAAAGGAGTTACCTTATCTACTTCCCAGATAAGGTCAAGTTAAAGGAGTTCATCATCACCAAACCATTATATGAAATGTTAAAGGGATTTATCCAAGAAAAAGAAGATGATCAATACTATGAACAGTAAAATGACAACAAACTCACAACTATCAACAACTCAACCTAAAAAACAAAAACAAAAATGAACTAAGCAAACAACCAGAACAGGAACAAAATAACAGAAACAGAGATCACATAGAGGGTTATCAGCGGGGAGAGGCAGGGGAGGATGAGGGAAAAGGTATAGGGAATAAGAAACACAAATGATAGTTACCAAATAGACAGGAGGAGGTTAAGAACAGTATAGGAAATGAAGAAGCCAAGAACTTATATGTACAACTCTGAGACATGAACTAAGGTGGGGGAATGCTGGAGGGAGGGAGTGCAGGACAGAAGGAAACAAAGGGTAGAAAAAATGGGACAACTGTAATAGCATAATCAATAAAATATACTTAAACAATTCACTTAAACCTTTGGGTTTGGGTTTTTACATGTGACCAATGACATGGTAGGGTTTGTGGTTGTTGAGGACTCATCTGGCTTGAATTTTTAAAAACAGATTTCCTTGTGCTATTTTTAAGAATGACCAAAATAAGAGGAAGATTAAAAAGTTTTCATTTTGCAGTAACCAAATACAATTGCAGAGACATTTGCATGACTTTTGATCTTCACATTTAGCTTATCTCTGAAGTAAACAAATGACTTTCTGATTCTGGCTTATGCCCTTTGTTCTACAAGCACATAAAAAACACAAACAAGCTTCCAAAAATTCCAAATATAACCTTCAAAATAATAATCAAAATGTATCTGAAGGCCACTAATAACTTTTCTGTTTTGAATTTGAAAAAAGAGAAAACCCCCACAAATTATTGTTCAATCATTAACACAGTCAGGTACCACTTCAGTAGATATTCAATCAGCCGATTAAAATTATCTAGTCAGTTACCTTATGATTTTCCAATTTTATAGTCAGATCAGTTGGAGGTGTAAGTAATTAATTCATATCTAAAGTATCAACAGTTTTAGTTTTGTAGTGAATGTCACTGAAATTGTAATTCTGATTGACAAGTATAAAATTTAATTTTCTTTGCAAGACTTGAGTATTTCAGTTGTTATATTGAGATTAAAAGCGTTCTTAAAAGCTGCATCCATGACTCAAGCAGACATATGAATCTGATGAGACTGTTATAAATATATTCTGCCCACCCTCATCTACATACTTCCCTTTCTAGGTAAGTGTAGATTCAGAGTAGGAGGATCATAACCATGTATACTTTCTTTCTTTTACCTCTTCTGGCTCTGGAGTCCTCACTCCTACAAATGGTGGGGTGAAGAGAAAATGAGAGTCTTTAAGCCAGGGTCTCATCTTCTGTCTTTCTCTTCTGTTTTCCTCTCTTTTCCCTTCCCCTAGTAGAAAGAGTGTTTGAGTGAAAGGGTGTTGCCTTGCACTAGAACTTGAGTCTTCCTTACTGGGTGATTTATTCTGTGTCAGTCCTTAAACTTTGGTTCTCAATATTTTAAGAAAAGTTCTTTAGAATTTAGGAAATTCCTTTCATTTGTTGGTAAATTTTCTTTCCAGATAATTGACAAAGAAAAATCAACTTAGAAAACCGATTAAGGTCAACTAATGCCCTCTTAGTTCTCGGTGGTATCCTTTTCCTCTGGAAGCAGTGAATAGGCACCTGGGCAATGTACTTTGTGAAACATTTTTAAAATACATCAGTCTAGTAATGGTTAAAGGGGATATGGAAGACCGTGATAGGAGAATTAGAAATGTCAAAAGAGGGGGTGAATGGGGATAAAGGTACAGGGAATAAGTAGCATAATATTGTAGGTACAAAATAGATGGGGGAGGTTAGGAATAGTATAGGAAATGTAGAAGCCCAAGAATTTATATGTATGACCCATGAACATGAACTATGGGAGGGGAGGAATATGGGTGGGAGAGGGTATGAAGGGTGTAGGGGAATAAAGGAGGGAAAATGGGACAAAAAATATTTTATTAACTTTTAACATTTAAAAAACTCTTAAAGATACCTCTATATCTGTCAACATTTAAGTGCTTCTCTTATATATCTTCTATTCTCTTCCTCTAATTTATTTCCTAATTTAATGGTTTCATGTAGTTTTACCAAAAAATAAACTTACTTTTAATCATAATTTCACACATTAGCCATATTTATTCAATTTCTTATTTTTTATGCATTCCATTATTTATTTAAACTGAAATCCTTCCAGTTTTAGTTCTTTTTCACTTTATTATTTCCTTACATTGCCTATCTCCCTTATTTTAATCTCTGAATGCCCCCCACCTTCCCCCAAAAAAACATGATTATCTTTATTTCACATTATTTTTATTCACCTAGTTCTTTGAAAATAATGGTGAGGATTTGTGACCAGGATAAGGAGACAATTATGAAGATAACTCAAGTCCGAGGTAAGAAGGCTGGATTTCTTTTTTCTAGTTAAACCAACAGTGATAGTTTTAAACCCCTCCCCCCTTTATCATTCTTTCTAGAGTTCAACTTCTGACTTTAAAATTTTCAAGCAAAGTAAACTAATAGACCCACAGGTGAAGCCTTCAGGATAACAAATCTTCTCCCAGTGGCATTGCAGCAGAGCAGCTGGAATGGTGTTGTCTTCCCATAATATGTCTATAGGGGAATCCTTGAGAAAATCTCTGTCCAGGGACTAAATCTCTAAGTTCCTGAGATGCAATGTTTTTTCCTTCCTAAGAAAACACAGATTGTGACCATTTTTTCAACTGAAATCACTCTGCCCATCTCAGTAAAATATCTGCACTGAGGGAGAATAAATAATATGTGAAAATCCCCAACTTAAGTATAAGCCTTTCTCATCTATTGAGAAAGGTCTTGCCCCTTGCATTTGAGGTCAAATGAGAATTTTCTTACGAGTAGAATTTAAAGGGTACATTTTCCTTATAATGGACCAAATGAAGTAGAATGGGAAGGACTGAAACCAGGTTACTCATTTTGCTTGCTGAATGATAGACCCAAATTTCCCTACTGGGCATGGCTGTAGACTAAAAGCATCACTCTGTCTTCCTCATCCTTGCTTATGGCAGAGCCATGCCAGATATACAGGGAGGTTCCCACCATCAGACAACAGGACATGAGCAAACTGATGGGGTATCTACTATCACATGGGCAAATGCATACAACCTAGAGTAAAAGAGTATTGTAAACCCTTTGACTGTCCTGTTCACTGTGGGTATGGAATTTTTTTTCTGCATATGATTAAAACATTCTAAATATTATCTGGCCCAGAAAAGGATGATGTCTTAATTTTTTAAACCCTATATCAATTTTCATACTTTTGTTTATATCCCTCATCAGTATAAAACCTACATGTGAACCCCAATACACCCATGGAATAAAGGATGCAGTATAGCAGGATCTTCCATCAAAGCAGGAACCCTCAATGTTTTACCTTAGGGTTAATCTTAAAAACTTGGGCTTTCCAATAATATCTATGGAAATGAGCTATATTAAAAGTCTACATTCAAGCTAATAGATTGTTTTATATCATCCTGTCTCTAGTATACTTAGTTTTAAACATGATTAACTTCTAGTGTTTAGATCTCCTCAACCCTTTTTCTTTATCATAAGAGGTAAGAATATTTTGATAATGCCTAGGACAATGCTCAAGAAGAATTAAAACTGAAAAAAAATACATTTGAAAGACTCAGAGCCCTAATTTAATAGTCCAGGCCTGTGTAGAACTCTAGGAACTAAAAGAATGGGACACCTCAATCAAGGTGACCAAGCTCTTTCTTCCGCATAACCACTTATTTACTACTGTTGTGGGTTGAATTGTTTCCCTCCGAAAGATATGCTGAAGTCCTAACTCTCAGTGTCTCTGAATGTAACTTTAGGTGCACATAAGGTTTTTGCAAATGTAGCCAAGTTAAAATGAAGTTACTAGTGTAGACTCTAATCCAGTGTGCCAGGTGTCCTCATAAGAAGAGAAACAGAGACAGAAGCGGACACACTTGGGAGAACACCACGTAGACGGGAGCAGAGACTGGAGTGCCGAAGCTGTGCGCCAGTGAACACCAAGGTGGACGCCACCACCAGAAAGCCTAGAAGAGACAAAGAAGGGCTCTATCCAGACTCTCAGAGAGAGCACGGCCCCACTAACACCTTGATTTTGGACTTCTAGCCTCCAGAACTGTGAGAGAATACATATTTGTTGTTTCAAGCTACAGTTTGTAGCACTTTGTTACAGCAATCCTAGAAAACTAGCATACCTGCTTAAGAGACAATTTTTAAAAAATAACTTACAGGGCAGATTTGAATTCTTAAAAAATGACTTGATTATACACATAGATGAGAGCTTTATGAATATAATATTATAACTAACTAAAGTGCCCATTTACTGTGCCCTGAGGTTCAACCATCTACAGAACTTGCTCACCTTTCTGCTACCAATATCTGAATGTTCTCTATCTGGTACTCACGGTGCTAAACAGTTTACATCTATTGTTTCACTTAATCCTTATAACAGTACTCTAAGATATTCATTACTTTCCCTGTTTGGAAGATGAGAGAAAAAATGAGGGTTAGAAAGGTTAAACAAGTAACTTGCCCCAGGTCACAAAGCTAGGAAATAGGGAACTGTGATTTAAACCTTGTCTGTTTGATATTCATTTCCAGACTCTTAACCATAATACTTATTGATTTTACTTTGCACTTTGTGCAACAATATTTAACCTCTTCAAATGTTCTTTTCTATTCAGGTCATAGAACACTGCTTCCAAATTAGACAGAGGGCAGACCCCAGAATCATCTTCATCTCATGGGGCACTATTTTAAACAGTATTTAAATCCCTTAAATACTAGCACAGAGCTTAAAAAATACTAGCACAGAACTTTATTCTCATCCTCTCTCTCTCTCTCTCTCTCTCTCTCTCTCTCTCTCTCTCTCTCTCTCTTCATTCTACATAATCTTATAACCCCATCCCTTCTCAGGATAGATACCACTCACCCTTCTTTCAGGTATCCATTTAAATATCATTTATTCACTGATCTTCCCTTGACGTCACAGTCTACTTGGGGCCTATAACAACACAGCCCATATCACCCTCCATGTCTCCTTCAAGGCACATATCACAATCAAAATAAAACCATTATTTGGGCAGCAGGATAGACCTGCTAACTCGACTCAGAACCTGTTGGCATGACTCATGTGAAAGTCTGGGTAACTAACTTCTATACACGGCCCATTGGTCAAAGAATAGGCAAATATGTAGACTAGGCTGCATTAGCCTGGGGAAGCTGAGAGGGATCGATAAGGAGTCTACTCATGCTCGAATGTGCTCTCAGTACTGCCCTCTGCCGATGTATTAAACATTCATAAAAATGATATGGCTCAACTGAAGGGTCCTAGACATGTCCAGGTTGGATAAACTTTGCTTAAAGGGAGGCAGACTGATCCCAGAGGATCTTGTGTGACTCGCTCTGTCTTACAGCCTACAGCTGGGGCATCTCCACGCTAGTATCTGCGATTGGAGATTATTGTCATTCTGGGTGTGTGTCTTCCTGTGTTGATTTCCTTCTCAATTCTGCAGAGAGGTAAATCTTATTTAATCCCCCAGGGGATGTTTGCTCTCTAAAATAAATTACTGAATTTCCCAAGATCTAGTAAGCATGATATTTCTCTCAGCAACAAAGATTTCTTTCAGAGTGAAGAGTGAAATGATAAATGTAAGTCCAAATCATCTAACTTTTCTCAGGGACTTTAAAAATCTTTGCCTGCAACAAGTATGGATAATACACAATAAATACCTTCTCTAAGGATTAGGCTTATAAGTATTAAAAAATGCTGACAGAGGAAAATGTAGGTTGATCCTGTTAATCCAAGGAAATGACAAGTCTCTCGTTTTACTCCCACATCTTCAATTAGTTATATGCCTTAGTTTATATATATCTCTCCTGACAAGGACCACAGAGGTTGTTTAGGTGTCAGGTCTTAAACTAACAGCCTTGCTCTAAACATCGCATGCACCCAGAATTTGACATAATTTTTTTGCCAGAGGTCTAAATGTTAGGATTTGCAAAGATGCCGCCCAAGATCCATCTCACAAAACTAAGGCGGTGGCTCACAGGCTGCATGCAGTCTATGGATTTATTTTACTTGGATTGCAATGTTTTTGTTAATGTGTCAACTGAGGTTCCTCAAAAATTTAAGAATAGAGCTACCATAAGACTGACCCAGCAATCCTTCATCTGGGTATCTACCAAAAAATTTGAAAACATTTATTTACAAAGATATATGCACATCTATGTTCCTAGCAGCATTATTCACGGTGGCCAAGACATGGAAACACCAGGGTGTCCTTCAATAGGAGACTGGATAAAGAAGATGTGGTACATTTGTACAATGGAATACTGCTCAGTCATAAGAAAAGGTGAAATACTACCATTGGTGACAAACATGGATGGACCTTGAGAATATTGTGCTAAGCAAAATATGTCAGTCAGGAAAAACTAAGAACCATATCATTTCACTCATTTGTGGGATACAAAACTGAAAATGATAAATTAGCAACAAAAAAAATAAAGAAACAAACTCATAGATATAGACATCAGCATGGCGGTTACCAGAGGGAAAGAGGGGAGAGGCAGGAATGGCACAGAGGGTTAAATATATGGCAATGGAAGAGGATTTGACTTTGGGTGGTAGGCACACAATATAATGTATAGATCATGTATTATAGAAGGTAACACTTCCAATCTATAGAATCTTCTTAACCAATGTCACCCCAATAAATTTAATTTAAAAAAACAAAGTAAAACTAAGTATCAAAAATTGTTCCAGTTGGTCAGGAATTGCTGCAGAATGAACAACCCCAAATCTCACTGGCTTCAACCACAAACATTCCTCGCCCACAGGCCTGATTATTGGTTTGGGCTCTCTTGGGTTTAACAGGAATCCACTGGTTTCTGCTAAGATTTATGTGGTTACAAACTGAAGGTAAGGTTCTAGTCTGTTCTATGTCTCTTCTATCTGGGACTGCAGAAAGAACCTTCTTAAGGTAAATGCAAGAGGACAAGTGGGGTAAAAGATCAAATTCCTTCTTAAAGCAACAGTTCATGTTTTTCCACATTTTATTGAGCAGTACAAATAATGTGACCAAATTCAAAAGCAATGAGGTGAGTGAAATGTTCTGTAACTGTTCTATTGGGAAGCCCTATAGAGTTACATGCTAAAAGTAATAGATATGTAATTATACTACAAAAAAAAGACACAGAGTCGTGAACAATGACCCATACTAACACAGTTGTCAACATTTAAAAATTGGAATGGATTCCCCATAAATCTGAAGTTCAGCTTCTTGCTCTATTTTTTTTAAGATTTTATTTATTTGACTTTTAGAGAGAGGGGAAGGGAGGAAGAAAGAAAGGGAGAGAAACATCAATGTGTGGTTGACTCTCATGTGCCCCCTACTGGGGACCTGGCCCGCAACTCAGGTGTTTCCCCTAGACTAGGAATCGAACCAGCAGCTCTTTGGTTCACAGGCTGGCACTCAATCTACTGAGCCACACCAGCCAGGGCTCAGGTTCTCTTTAAAAATAAGAAGATTTAATAATAAGAACCCAGAGTTCAAAAGATAATTTATCCTATTTCCACATAGGGACCTACAGAAATAGGACTTCCAAAAGAAGCCAAAGCAGCTCTTGGTTCTTTGAATCAAAATCTATGGATCAGTAATCATCCACAGTAACAGTCACTCTTAGTCTAAAGGAAAGCCCACTGTGTCTGGGCTTCAAGTGTCTGGGTTCAAATCTTGGCTCACCACTTACTACCTGTGAAACCTTGGGCAAACAATTTCATCTCTCTGAACTTTCATTACTTCATCTCATAGGGTTTTAGTGAAGACCAATTGAGATATTATACATAAAAGTTGATCTGTGAATGTAAACAGGCTACACAAATGTTGCTTGTCATTATTAGCTGGGCTCACCTACTGAAACTCAAATTACTATGTAAGGAAATGACCAATTTGCATAGCCACCTGCATTTTACTGCCAACGACACTGCCTGGGACTCAAACGCTTTAGCAGCAGGGTTGTTTCATTCACTGGAGGTCCAGCTGCTGTAGCAGTTTGGGGTGTGCACTGAAAGATGCTTGGAAATACCTGCTGGTCTTTCAGCTATTGTGCTATAAAACCAGGTAGGGGAATCCTTTTATCATTTCCACAGCTGAATATGCTTTAAACCCCCTAACAGAGCCAAAATAGTCAGACCAAATTCCACTTGTGATGAAATCCAGCCAGGTTAACATGCTCTTTCCTTGTTAACCTCCTAGGCTTTTCTGGATGAAATCCTGCAGCCCTAAAACAGGGAAAACTTGACTTAACTTCAAGGAAAGTTTTGGATGTCAATGGACCTTTGAAGTCCTTTCAAAAGATGTAAGGACTTCAATGAAAGGTTTGCCTACACAGCAGACAACAGAGGCAGGCCATTTGTAGAAATTCAGTTCATCTAGGAGCTGAAGTTGTCTGGCGAAAATTGGTTCAGTGAGGAGGGGCTAAGTGAAGCGTGTAAGTTCAAATTCAGTACAATGAAAATGAGTCTATTTAGATGATCAGATTTGTTGTTTTGTATTTTTACTCATGAGTTTATAAAAGCAAGCATTTTATTTTTACCACTATAAAGATCAATCAAGTTAATAACTGCGGTTAAATTAGAGCCATCATATACTATGCAAAATGTAGTAAATACTCAGCACATGGTTTTTGATATATTTTTAAAAATTATTTAACAAACAAGTATTTTAAAATAAAGATTTCCACAAAGGCTATGAATTCAGACTTTGACTCATGAATAAAGACTTCCAATTTACATTAAGTGCATTCTTCAACACCAGATAAGGTAAAGTGGCAATTCTTCAAATAGTTCTTACCACACAATATTTTCCAAATCAAGCTAATAATAATTGCATATTGGGGATCTTTATCTCAAAACATTTCTACAGTGCACATTATGCTGTAACTAAATCATTTTTACTGTGAAAGTTATTGTTTTCTAAGCTGCAAGAAGTGTCAAATTGTGCCACAGGAAGTTAATTATAGCAAATGTATTTAACCAGAGCTCCCTGCAGAAGAGATTCCTTCAAATAGCTGCGGTACATTTATGTATATATAGTCGACATTCCATAAGAAGACTTTTCTTTCTGGAAAATGAGATTGTGTATATGTATTGAAATTCCTGTAGAATACAGTAACTCCATCAGGTATGAACCAAAGGATGCTCTCTCTAGCTACAAAAATTGTTATTATACTAACCCATATCTGCTGGAGATTTTTAGAATGTTTTCATCTAAAAGTTGTACTAAGATTTAGCAACAGTTATAACAGGAATTCTAAAACACAATATTTTTTCCAGAAAAAAAAGAGCACATTGTATTCCGTGTTGATTTCTAATACTTCTTAGGAATCTAAGGATTTTATTTAGTCCACAGATTAAGATCTTAGAGTAAATATAATAAAAATATTTTAAAGATGATGTATCAATAAGGTGTCAGTGTGCATAAGGATAAAGTATTCTAGTCATAATTAAATTTTAAATCTAATTATAATGTGAGGCGTCCTTTTAATTACATTGCAATATTTTCTTTTCCTAGGAAGATGAGTGGTATAGCATCTTTTATCTGTAATTTTCATTTAATTAAAAATGTAAATAAATCAAACCTTCTTAAAAATATTTACTTTGCACATATAAAAGAGGATTTATGAAGTTAGGTTTTATCTAGTTAATCCTATTTACTTTGAGCTATAAACATATGATGTACGAATACATAAGAGTAGAAGTCTAAATTTTCCTAAATATTATAAAACAGAAAAAAAATGTTGCTGGTAATTATCTTTCTTGCCAGTAAAAAACTCTTCCCTTACTACAGGCAAATTCCTATTAATTCTTCAAAGTTAAGTTCAAATGTCACCTCCTTTGCATTAAGCTTTCCTTAATTCCCAAAGCCACCATCAAGGGTGGGCAACTACACAATAGCCAGTAACTTAAATCCATAATGGGCACGGAAATATCCCTGGGATTTTACTAAACTGTTGGAGAAGGGTCTTTGCCAGAGTTCCCTCAGAAAGAGAACTGTACGTAGTTAGAAAAACACTTAGGCCACTTTGTGAGGAGACCAACTACTCCCCTCCCTGAAGCAGCATATGTCAGTATCCTGGAACACTACATTATTTCTTAAAGATCCAGCTCCTTGGCGAACTTCGATTCTCCTCTGTGAAATGTACAAGTTTAACGCCAAAATGCAATTCCTAGACCATAGGGAACAGGCTTGACTGTTTCTCTTCCGCCTTATCCCCAGACAGTGATAGACCTTTCCTGTAAGTTAATATTAAACAAACACTTTCAAACACTTCCTGGTCTCATTTGCTTATACTATTCCAACATCAGACCACTGAATATGAACTAGGAAAGAAGGGATATGAGGGCATGAAAGGGTAAATTACAGTGACAAGATGATAAGATCAATGAATAGCAAGCCATTCCTTTGAGGTGGGAGCAACTTTGGAGTGAGGAGTGAGCTAGAAAATAGGAGGGCTGATTCTCTCTCCTATTAGAGAATAGGAACTTGAATTCAGACTGTAGACAGTTTGTAATTATTAGTCATAATGAAGAGTTGGCCATGACAAGAAAGCCAGGAGCTGAGGTAAAGGGGAAGACAGGTCATTGGAACAAAGAAGGCCAAGAGAAGCAGGGGAGTAAGACTGCCCTCAAAAAGAATGAAATCACTAAGAGTTACGACAGATGATGCTGGAGTCAGTGACAGTGAGCCAGGAACTCAAACCTTCAAGGAATTAGGGAGAGTGGCAACAGCAAGGAGAAAGTAATAGGTAGTTTGATAATTTGATGACTTCAGACTTGAAGCTGGGGTTCTAATCAGGAAGAAGGCCTGAAAGTAGCAATGAGGAGCAAGGAAGGCATCTAACCTCCTCCTCAGCAAATAAGAGGTGTCAGTTAAAAGAAGAAGCAGTGTCTTTAGGCGTGAACCAGGTTTTCCCTCTGGTGAAATAAAGAGTGATGGGGATTTGGCAGTAAAGGCATTGTTCACAGAAGAAGTTTAGGATATGAGGGATTTTTCCTGATTGCTGATTATGAGGTCCAGGAGACAGATTGGAGGTGTGGGTGGTATTGACAAGCAGTGGGCCATTGGATGGTGAAAGGAGATATACAGAGCTATATGTATGTGGAGTTTGGGCATTACCTGGCTGTGTTGATTTCCTTTAGGTACTTAAATAAAGAGAGTTAAAGGATGAAATTAAATTACTCTTGATGGTTTCAAAGTTGATGGTTGTGATCAGGTTCTGAATGTAGTGTAGGAAGAGGGAAGATGGGTCAGCCAGGATGCATGGATCCCTACGGTGTTTTCTTTATTTCCACCATGTGGAGACCATGACAAGGTGTTCTCAGCCATAGCTGCAGGACCTCTGCAGCATCTTCTCTCAATAACTGGCCCACTCAAGGCAGAAGATTTTACCCTGAGTTTCTAGGCTCTTAACGCCTATGTCACTATATCTTTTTTTTTTTCACTTTAAAAACTGGAGATCCATTAAGTATTTTTGAGGGTAAGAATGATAAAATTCAAGTAGAGTTTTAGGAAAACCCACTAGTATTTATTTTTCATAAATTATTTATTTATTTTTAGAGTTGGGGGAAGGGAGGGAGAAAGAGAGGGAGAGAAAACATCAATGTGAGAGAGAAACATCAATCAGTTGCCTCTCTCACGTGTGGCCTGACCAGGGACCAAACCTGCAACTCAGGCATGTGCCCTGACCAGGAATCAAACCAGTGACCTTTCACTTTGTGAGATGATGCCCAACCAACTGAGCCACACCGATCAGGGCTCTACTAGTTTTTAGAGGTTGGTGTCAGAATAGGCAGTGAAAAAAATCTTAATTTTATTAGTGCAAGTGGGGACAAAGAGAAAACAGACAGCTGCAAATTACTTAAAAAAGGAGTATTTATAGCTATACATGGTGGAATAGAGAAGAATCTTGAATAAATATTAGGTTTCAGGTTTGAGACTCTGAGTAGGTAGCAGCTCCATTAATTAGGACAAAATAAAGGAGAATGAGTTTGGTAGAAACAGAATAGTATTTTAATTCAATACATAATGAATTTGAGGTCTCCAAGAGACATTCAGGAAGAGATGCCTAAAGGATTTGGTTTTAAGGATGAAGATGCTGCCTTGGCTGGTGTGGTTCAGTTGGTGGGAGTGTCAACCTACACACCAAAAGGACTGGAGGCGGATTCCCAGCAAGGACACAAACCTAGGTTGGGGGTTCAAATCCCAGTTAGGGTGCATATGGGAGGCAACCAATTGATGTTTCTCTCTTACATCAATGTTTCCCTCCTCTCCCTCCCTCCCTCCCTCTCTCTCTCTCTCTCTGTAAAACCAATTAAAATATTTTGAAAAGTAAATAAATAAAGATGTTTCTGTGTATATTATGAGCAAGACACTTACTGTTCTTTGTTTCAGTCTGTACCTTAAAGGATTTTTGTACAGCAAACAACCTTGGAAGATAGAACATGTCTCCCTCCAGAGCAAAGGGAAGGCATGTGTACTGCCTATTATAAAAGATTCAGGTTCCCTAAGTTCGAAATTCCTCTCATGTGATACAGCCCACCAGTGTGCAGGTATTATTACCCAGGCCTCTTTGCATCACTGAATGGGACCTGGGGTCCAGAGAATCAGTGCAAAAAATGCAGACACTCTGGCTACCACCAGTGCTGTAATAAACTATCCATTTTCTCTGACCCAGGAATCTCATGTCTCCTAATAGCATCAATAAAACTATGGTAGGTTAACATGTTCACTTGTGAGTTTAGAAAAATCTTAAACCCTTAACAGTTCTTGACATTTAAGATAGTGCAACAGTTTAATTTATATAAAGCATCTTACTTTTTGCAATTTCAGACCTCAACATATTAAAGTCTTAACAATAAACTGACAGTCTCAAACATTTTTCAGACCCTTAGCATATCAATACATTAACTCCGACAGCTAAGAAAATAATTGTCAGCATTGTGTGGAAGGAAAAATCAAAATGCCACTCATACATGATTGTTTTAGTCTTACAATTATTTGACATATAATGCACCATTTTGTATATGGGCTCAGTAAAGTGTGAAATGAATCTAATTGGCTAAAATCTGATGAAAAATATTTAACTGAACTTCTTCATTGTAACATCCATTATCCATTGTAACATGAATTAATGGTATAACAGAAGTCCAAGGAGAGTAAATATCAAAAAAAAGCCACATAATGATGCCCTTCAAATATGTCTATATCCTAATCCCCAAAATGTGGAGATGTTACTCTGCATGGCAAAAGTGATTTTGCAGATGTGGTGAAGTTAAAGACCTTGATATGAGGAGATTACTTTGGATTGTCTGGGTGTGCTTATTGTACTCATGAGGATCTTTATAAGGAAAAGACAGAGGCCGGAGAGCTGGGGTCAGAGAAGAAGATGTGATGATGGAAGTAGGGGTGAGAGAGGGAGAATGAGATTTAAAGATGCAATGTGGCTGGCTTTTTGGACGGAGGGAGAGGCCATTACCTAAGGGATGCACAGCCTCTAGAAGCTGGAAAATTCAAGGAAATGGATTTTATCCTACAGCCTCTATTAACAAGGAATGCAGCCCTACTGACACCTTGATTTTGAGACCTCTGACTTCTCCACAGATGCAAAAAAAAAAAAAAAACAAAAAACAAGTTTGTGCTGTTTTAATCCACTACTAATAATTTAACACAGTCTTAATAGAAAACATCTTTGGTTATTTTTATGCTTAGATTGCTCACTATTTCTAATGTACATCCTTTGGAAATTGCTTTCAGAAAAGTAGGAGGAGAGAGAGTTGAAGGGGAAAGAGAAAGAGTTGTGCCCTAAACAATAAAAAAAAAATACATTTTAAAAATACATTCTGAAACTTCACAGTTAAACAAATGAACGAAACAAAAATACTTTTCATGGGTCGTGATTGGCTTACAAGAGGAAAATAAGTGGAACAAATGTACCTGTACATAGTAGAAAAAGGAGTCAGACTTCTTCAAATTCCCCTGACTAGATGGTTTTCTTAGTAACCAGTTTAGGCTGGGATTCTAACTACATTGTCTGGTAATTTTCTCCACACAGAAGGAGGTCTTGATACAGGGGCAGAAACTGAGGTCCAGGCAGGAAGCATATGTTGGGGCATGCACATGGGTGTACTATTTGTACGGCATTCAGGCATGAGACGCAAAGTTCTTCATAGAAATATAATCCCTGTGATGTGGTCTATCTAACACTCAACCGAAAAGAACAATGTTTATAAGGAGAGTGTTGATATGAGTCACTAGGACAGAACTCCAGACAGTGGTGGAGTGGGGATTTGAGAAGAATGTGGGAGAGCATCTAAAGTAATTTTTTATGTTAACACAGTTTCACAAGATTTCTGTGCTATCAGACACAGACAAATTCTGAGGACCTAGGGAAGAGCTCAGAGCTGGCCAGAGCTGCCCAGAATGGTAGACTTTGCCCAGTGCTGAGCTGCTAGCATGAATGCACTAATATGCATTTTCTGTACATGCTGCTGAGCAGTCTTGAGTTACCTATTCAGAACATACCTGAACTGCAGCTGCTCTCACTTATGCAACCACTGTTCCTGTGGATCATCACACACCACCAACACCTCAGGAGTGTCCTCTAGCTACTGACTTTCACTGGGCTCATTTCTTTGTCTCCTTGCAAATAGTCGACACTCCTTATGCAGTTTTCTGCCTCTTCTTGATTTCAAAGTGTGGAGCTCATTTCAATATTCGATGCTCCTTGTAGAACCCAGAATGTTAGCCCAGTTCAACTTCACAATAACCTCTTACTACGTGTTGGAAACTATGCTAGGCATAAGGAGATCATGCTCTTTGGTGCAAGGGAATTGACAATTGAATAATATTTCAGCTCTTTCTTTGTCATACACCCTCTCTGCCATAACTAGAAGGGCAAGGGAAATAGAGTTCCTGTCCCCACACGCCTGCCTACAGTTCATCCTCCCATACGGAGACATGGCCGGAGAGATGCTTCACTTTTCTCAGTTACGCTCAGTCCGTCACTCAACCCACAGGATCCTCATCTGTGGGGTCTAACGGGCCTCACTCTGTGAACATTCTTTTATTATAAAATTTCCCTATTTGGCAAAGGGAAGATGTATAAAATTATATTTCCCACTTTCCCTTAATCAAATTTTATTTTTATCCTAGACTTCTGGGTCCGGTGGAATAAACATTCATGAGCTCTCATGTTTCAAAGAAAGCCACATAGATTCCAGGAAGAGCAACACGCGAGGTCGTCACAGAGTCCCTAGCATATTTTTTAACTTTGAGTCAAAATATGTATACTATCATTGTCTTTTTTCCTAGAAATCAGCATTGCTAAACATTTTTCAGTGACAAAGCTGAGAGCTACATGTATATTAAAAGCAAAACTAAGCCTCCCACAAAAAAAAAAAAAAAAAAAAGAAAACTAATATTTCTCACCAAACAGGCTCATACACAGAAAAAAAAAAAAAGCACGTATATTTTTACCAAAATTGTCATAGAATAGATTCAAAACCTTTCCACATCAAATGGAGAATCATTTCATGGCCCGTTTCGGTTTGACATACACAAGCAGTTACAGGTGTAAGGGTTTTTCTATGCTTCAGATGAAAAACCTCCGAAGTAAGTAATCTTTCTTCATTTGGCATCTTATTTTTGCACATGAAGTGTTTTGGATCAGAAAGACAGCTATGGTAGTGATCAGTGGTAGTGTTCTTTTTCTAACCTGGCTTGTGCAGCTGCCATTCCCCTCAATTCTGTGCAAACACACGCAATTCCATGACCCCGCGCCTCTCAGCATACAGTGCCTGCCACGCAGGCCTCTCGAGGAGACGCCAGGGCTCTCCTATACTATTGTATCTCAGACAGTTGCCGTCTCCCCTACAGCAGTCAAGCCAGACTTTCTTGCAGCCTGGGCATATTTTCCACTTCAGCGTGTAGTGCCAAAATCATTCCATAAGGCCTGCTCCACGTTTTCCTGTCAGATGAGCTTCAGCCTGATGCAGTGGATTAGCATAGAGCATGAAGACCACAGTCTCCTAAAACTGGCAGCACAGCATCCTAAATTGAACAGTGCAATGAATATACCCTTCCAAAGTGAAAGGTAAAATAGATTTTCAGAAAAGATACCCGTTTTTATAAGATGACTTAGAGAACTTAGTTAACAATAAATTTTAAGTAGATTATTTTATACCTATAAAAACATAGTAATTTTCCATCACTTCAAGTTATCAACCAACATCGGCATTTTTAAATACGCCCTTTGTTCATTTTATTATATTTACTTCTATTGCATCTTCACAAACATAAATGTCCATGGCCAAGGTCCTTCTGTCAGTATGCATCGCTTTAGGAATAACCAAAGAGCAAAACCACGCCAGATTTGAACAACCTAGAACAGTAGCCGGCACTGACAACAGTGACGACTGACCACGGTGGCATGGGATAAATATCTTCCATAAAGTCAAACTATAGATAACAAAGATATACCTGTAAAGAAATTATTTCTGAATCCCCATTATGTAGTAGCTTGACTGGCAAGGAGTATATTTATTTATATATTGAATGAATGTATGAGAGAATGAATGAATGAATGAGTGAGCACCTCCATTTTCCTCAAAGCTGTTAATTTAATAAATTCTTGACCACATTCCAGGTCCTTGGCTCACAAGTTCTCCGTACCGACTACTCTTACCAAACCACTTTATGTCTGTATTGAAAACCCTGTTGAGTTTTCATTCTGCTTAAGTTATATTGTTCTGTGGGGTTTTCTTTTTTAAAAAATGAGTTTGTATAACAAGGGCTTCCAGAAAACAATCGTGGCAAAATTTGAGATATTAGAATCTTCAAGCTCTATAAAAGAAAGCTTCATGTCACTAAGAGAACTAGGAACGACTCTTCTCAATTTTAGTGTCGTGTCTTTCAGGAGGCCTCTTTGAACATTTACCTCCCTCTCTTTTGTACTTCTACCCCCGTCTTAAACATTTCTCCCTGCACCTCCCAAAATTCTTGTGCACTGTCTTTTAATTGTCTCCCTTCCTGGACTGTGGAATCATGGTCTGCAATGACTGAGAATTATTCTTGTGTCTGGCATAGATACTGGTACTCAGGGAGTGCTCAATTGGCATCTGAACAAATACACGAAGGACTGAACCATGATAGTATATTACCTGAGATATTTGTTCAACTAGAAGCTGGAAAATGTTTGGATTCTTGAAGAGTGGGAAAGTTACTTTCTTTTATTTAGAGCAGCAATTTTCAACTGCTGTGCTGCAAGAATTTTTAAAACATGCAATACCTGACTATTTAGTCAGGGGCACTGATCTCTTTTCCCTTAGATTGTCAAAAAAAAAAAAAGACAACAGCCAATACGACAATAGCCATCCATTACAAATGAATCAAAATTATACCTATTTTTGTCAGATCAGTAAAAATATAACGTTTTTGGTGTGCTACAGAATTTTAATAATTAGTTTATGTGTGCCATGAGATGAAAAAGGTTGAAAATCGCTGGATTAGAGAAAAGATCAAAGGATTTCAGCCTGCGAAGAGGCCTCCATATGGTTTTTATTGTAATCTTTTTTTTCTCCTACTGATTAAAAATAAAAAAGAGAGAGAGTCCAAAATAATCTAAGAGACTGGCAGAACTGTGAAAAGACTGTGAAGCCATATTTTTTAGGGCCTTCTGGCAACCCTTGTCAATCCAGGCAAAGCTGGCCCGAGGCCCGAGGCCATCAGCTCTTAGATGCATCGGTGGACAGCTTGCCTCTTGAGGACATGCTTCAGGAGCTCCTCGGAGGCTGCTCTGTCAACTCTGCTCTCTCTTCCTGCCATTTCTCCCTCTCGGACACTCAGCAGGGCCCAGTGACGCCCTTTTGCTCTGTGTTCTCCCCAGCAAATTTAGTAGTGCCACTATGCTACCTTTCAACCTGGACTCTGCTCGAGTCCCTGCCAATCCCCTGGCCTGATTCCTCTTATTGTGTCTACCTTGTCCTTTCACTCTGTTTCACTTGCAGAGATTTTGATTTATATCCTGATCTTGGACAAAATCCATCCTTTTCTTGTGCACAGATTTCTTCTACCTGGAAAAATCTGGCAGGTGTATGTATTCAAAGCAGACAGTTTTTGCACAGCAAAGGAAACTATGGACAAAACAAAAAGGCAACCCACAAAGTGGGAGAAGATATTCACCAACAATACATCCAATAAAGGGTTAATATTCAAAATTCAGAAAGAACTCATATAACTTAAAACCAAGCAAATAAACAACCCAATTAAAACATGGATAGAGGACCTGAACGGACACTTCTCCAAAGGAGACGGACAAATGACCAACAGACGTATGAAATGATGTTCACCATCACTAATCATCAGAGAAATGCAAATTAAAACCATAATAAGATATCACTTCACACCTGTCAGAATGGCTTTCATCAATAAATCAATAAACAACAAGTGGTGCAGATGTGCAGAAAAGGGAACCTCCTGCACTATCGATAGGAGTGTAAATTGGTTCAGCCACCATGGAAAACAGTATGGAGTATCATCAAAAAATTAAAAACAGAACTACCATATCATTCAGTAATTTCACATTTGGGTATTTATCTAAAGAAATCCAAAACACTAGTTCAAAAAGATATATGCACACCTATGTCCGTTGCAGTATTATTTACAATCACCAAGATATCGAAGCAACCTAAGTGTCAATAGACACTTAGGATTAGGATGAGTGGATAAACAAGATGTGGTACATATATACAATGGAATATTACTCAGCCATAAAAAGGTAATGAAATCTTGTTATTTGCAATAATGTGGATGGACCTAGAGTGCATTATTATAAGTAATATAAGTCAGACTGAGAAAGACAAAGGTCATATGTGGAATAAAAAAATAAAACAGAAACAGACTCATAGATATAGAGAACAAACTGATGGTTGCCACATGGGAGGGAGTTTGGGGGCTGGGCGAAAAGAAGAAGGGATTTGGGGGCTGGGGGAAAAGAAGAAAAAATACAAATTGGCAGTTACAAAGCAGTCACGGGGATATAATAAGTAACAACTATGTATGGTACCAGGTGGGTGCTAGACTTATTGTGGGTGGGGGAATCATTTTGTAAGTTATATACCTGAAAATAATAAAATATTGAATGTCAATTATAATTAAAAAATAAAAACAATTTTTTTAAAAAGCAAAGTCATCAGACAAAGTCCTCTGCATGGGCTAGTATTAAAGGCCATAAAGGCAACAAGCTCACGTTTGAGGAAGACAACCAGATCAATAGGAAATCGAGAACATGAGTAGGAAGTCTGCTCTGGGGAATTAAAAGCTGAAGTCAAGAATTAGTGTCATAGAAGGAGGGCCAGAAAGTTAAACAAAGAGCCTGGGCAGCAGCTACAGGTTTCAGGAACATGCCCCTGTTTCTGCATTAATTCTTTGCTTCTTTGCTTCTGCCAATTAATTTGTGGTTATGTCCTACTAGTGAAAAAGAAGGAGCCCAGGAGGAGAACTCTTTTTGGTTTTGAATAAGAACTCTTCACACTTGTGTTTTTGTGTTGGAATAATTTCCTAACCTCTCGGCCTTAATTTCTTCTTATGTAAAATGGAATGAATAATAGTACCTACATTAGGAAGTTTTCCTGGGCATTAAGTGAGATAATATTAGACAAAGCATTGGCATAGCCCTGTTCAACAGAGAGCTCTCAGTGATATTAGCTGTCCTTATTATTATAATGAAAGCAATAGCGTTTCGTGTGACGAGCATGGGTCATGCAGATAGGAGTTAAGGATTTAGGATGCCCAAAATAATAACTAAAGAAGTCAGCAGAATAACATTTGATGATAGGTATCTCTGAAATGGAAAGATATTAAAAGTTTAGTTATTTTTCTCTAGCATTATTCTTCCAGATTTACTGAGGCATAACTGGCACACAATAAACTGCATATTGAAAGTCTACAATTTGATGAGTTTTGACATATGCAGACACCCCTGGAGCCATCACCACAATCAAGATAATGAGCATATGCATCGCCCCCAAAAGTTTCCTCCTGTTCCTTTGCAACTCCCGCTCACTTCTCCCTGTCCTACTGCCTATCATCCGCAGGCAACCGCTGATCTGCTTTCTGTCACTGTAGATTAATTTACATTTTTCTGGAACTTATATAATGGAATCGCACAGTATTCATTTTTGTTCAAGGGGTGTCTGGCATCACTGACTCAGTGAAATTATTTTGAAATTAATCTGTAATGTTTGTGTCAACAGCCCATTCCTTTTAATTGCTGAGTAGTATTCCATTATAGAGCATGATTGGTTTATCCATTCATTGGCTTGTGGACATGTGGGTTGTTTCCACGGTTTAGAGCTATTACAAATAAAGCAGCATTGAACTTGCATGTACAAATCTATGTATACACCTTGACTTTCACTTAAGTAAATACCTAGGACTAAAATGGCTAGATCACATGATAGATGCAGGCCTAAGTTTTTAAGAGACAGCCAAACTCTTTTCCAAAACAGTTGTACCATTCACATACTTAATGGTTAAAGACTTATCTTTTTAATTATTTTATTCTATAAAAAAAACAGCTTTGGTTTTTGTCTCCATACGGATGTAAGTTTGCTGGCTGAGTCCATGGGTCCCAAGCTCTGATCTGTCTTGGAAACATAATCTAATTGTTCATTCTTCTGGGGGAACAAACTTTTAAAAATGTAAACCTACATATTTAAAGAAATCAAATAATAAAATCAGACATCATAACAACAACTGGGCAAGGAATTTATTTACTTAAATTCGAACTGTCTCTTTAAGATTCAATAGGGACCGAACAGTCCACAATATGCTGAACAAACCACCTATTAACCCTTGTCCCATAGCCTTCCAGCCAGCCTCTGCATCCCTGTTACCCTCTCTGACTGAGAAGAGACATGGTTTAGTGCCAAGTCAGAGGCACTCTTCCATTTTTTTTCCTCAAAGTTACCTGCAGACTTTACCTCTGAGGGTCCACAGCAACTGCCCCAAAAAGTTACCTGCATAACTGGATGGGAAGGAATTCTCAAATAAGACTCAAAAAAATTCACACAGTATTGTTCAAAAGAACTGGTCATCTCAATTCCAAAAGCTTAAAAATCTCTAACCTAGCCCTGGCTGGTATAGCTCAGTGGACTGAGCGCGGGCTGTGAACCAGGCATCACAGGTTCGATTCCCAGTCAGAGCACATGCCTAGGTTGCAGGCCATGTCTCCCAGCAACTGCACATTGATGTTTCTCTCTCTCTCTCCCTCCCTTCCCTCTCTAAAAATAAATAAATAAAATCTTTAAAAAAAAATCTCTAACCTAAGAATTTGCTTTAAAGAGGAAAAAAAATCCAGTGGCGTCACTGGATGCTCTAGTCATAGAATGATCAGTATTACTGCATTTTTGGCTGGCAGCTGCTAGTGTGAATCAGCCCACTCCCTCCACACCCCCTCCCACACCCACAGCCGATCCCCCCTGGCCCTGGCATGGGAACTCTTGGTTTCCTAAACAAAGGAAAAAGGAGATTTTGGTGAAGAAAAGGGCCAGGAAAGTTGAAGAGCAAAGTGAAACGTGAGAGCTTATGAACTGGGTTTAAGCACCTTCGGTTGCAGGAGTGAAGGCCAGAAGCTATTCGAGAGGGACTCGGAACTCCAAGTGCAAGTCAGGCTTCTTCAGAGCCAACGCACAAAGGTGCTGGCTCACTGTCAGGTATAAAAACAGTAATCTTGGTACCCTGAGCACAGAACATGGGGAACTTTCAGAGGCTATTCCCTGGATGGATACTGGTCTATCCAGTGAGAAAGGAACTTCACCAAGTAATTTTGCAGGCAGCGGATGTGGGTTGTGACAATAATAGTGATAAAAAGAATAGCTAACATTTATTAAGCTCTGCTGTATATTAGGTATCAGCTAGATGTCTTATGAATATTATTTCATTGTACCCTCCAAATGAATGTATTGTGACAGCATGAGGTTAGGTAACTTGCCTGGGCCACACAGCTGGTATGTGTTGGAGCCAAAATTCGGTGCAGTCAGTGTGCTCACAGCACCCACGCTCCCAAGGAAAGAGGATGGGGTGGGAGGGGATTAGACGCACATGGTACCAAAGTCGGCTGGCAGTTGTATATTGTATGAGAACATGTGGGGCCCCCTTTTGGGATCTCTCAAGGCGTGGGTACCCTGAAGAAAGAGGGAGGACCCCTACAATTATGCAGATATAGACTGTCCAGCACAGCCGTCTGGGCCCTGGAAAACCCTGGCACCTGTCAATTCCGGCAGAACACCTTACCCACAGAACTATGTCTATTAGGGATTACCCTTTCTGAAAGCATGTAATAACTTTAGAAAATGTTGTTTGTAATGGAAGGTTTAATTCAGTCAATTATCAATATCCCTGAAGGCAGACACGCAAGTGTAACAATCTCAGGCACACCTGCAGCAGGAGCACTGGCTGAAACAGTTACTGGAGAGAACATTCAAGCACAACTGACAGAGGAAAGCCGCCACCTGACAGTGTCTGAACTCAAGGCGGAGGGTAGTCATCAAAAGCTCCTTTCCTGAAAGGGATCTTTTCAACCATGAAAGTAACGACCTCCCAGAGAGATTTGAAGGTTTGGGGGACCGATTACTTTGAGGCCTGAGAAGAAATCTGTCTCTGACCTGAGAGTTTTTTCCAGTTTCAAGTCCCAACTTCAGGCTTAAGGAAGAAGCAAGTAATTAAGCTCTGCCAAGGGCCAGGACTGAGCTCCAGTTTCGTTCCTCTGGCTTGCCCTCCCGCTCCTCCTCTTTGCCAGGAGTGACCCAGGCCCCTTTGTCACCCACCAGGTCTGTGACTCATTTTGGAAGACACACAATCAAGCACCTCCTTGAATAAACCTTTTTCCACACTCTCCTTTGTGCCCACTCTCCCCTAGCCAGTGGCTCTCTAGAGGTCCTAAGACCATGGAGCATATTAATTTGTTCTCAAGTCTATCTCCCCACTCTAGACAGAAGATTCTTTAAAGGTAGGAATGCTATATTATTCACCTCTGGCTCAGCACAGGAAACACTATTTTTTTAAAGGAAGAGAGGAAAATGAAGAGTTGGTGCAAGCTTCGGCAAAGGAAATCAGATTTGCAAGAAATCCTAGTCTCTTTTCTGATTCTCTGTACCTTCCCCTAGGCCAGAATTGCTCCTTCCTAACTCTAGGCTTTAGGAAAACTGGTAATAATATGTGACAGATGGACATTGTCCTCAGAATATCTTCAGTAAGCCCCAGGATTCAAAGGCACCCAATTGACAGTTCCCATGATGGATGAGATTACTCAAAAAGAAGAGACAGGCCAGAGCTGGCAACGTGAGGGCTGATGCAGACAGACCAGGGCAAATGGGAAACCAGGATGTCAGAACAGAGAATGTCAATGTAACCCCTATTCCTATCTAATACACTGCAAAACAGGCCAGAGCCCTGTTCAGGAATGACTTCAAATTTGGCATATAAAGACAAGACTCTCCTGACCATGACAGTTGGCACCATAGTATTGCCACCCTCATCACCAAAAGTTTGGGCATTCTTTTGACATGCAGACATACACTTCAAGAACAACTTTCCCCATCTCCCTCTTAAGAAGTGGGTAAAGGGAGGACAAGAGGAGTGTCGGTTCAGAATGTATGTGTCCTGGCATCTTTTGGTTGCATTCCCTCTGCCTTGCCAGGGTCTCAACCACGGTAGTAAGAGCTGTGTCTTCCTAAGCATTCAATGTATAGGTCTACCAGAGCATGGACCGCTCTTGCGCATCTTTGAGGTTTAAGAATGATATTTAATAAAATGTAAAATACCACAAAAATACAACTAATGTTAATTATATGTAAGATGTTGTAAAAGAGGGTACAGGCCATCCTGAGGCTTAATTATACCTAAAAAAGGTATTGTTGTTGGGTGGCCAGGAGGTGGATGTTAATTTACCATATTGATTCCTTCGCCACCTGCCTTGAGCTATAAATTGACATTAATTATTCATAGCCTACAGATGTCTTATATCAGGAGAAATTTCTTCCATTAAGACTTAATGTATCAGCTCAACACTTCAGAAAGTTGATGCCTGGGCTATTGAGAGGTGGAGACACACTCTAATCATGGTAGTGTGAGGATGAGTCTGACGTCTCTGCCACGACGATAAGGGAAATAGAGTGCAATTGACGAGGGAGAGAGAAGCAAACTGACAAGAATCCCCCTCCTGCCTATGTTATTTACAGAGAGAATCATTATCAGTATCACCATCCAGATAAAAAGACTCTTGGCTAAGCACCCAAGATCATCTTCTTCAATAATAAAGGATTTTGTTCCCTCTTCTCAGACAGCTTTTCTGCTTACCCTTCGTGTTTTTAGTATTTCCTGATGAGGACAAATATGCTCACGAAAAATATTCCCCAATCTGGCTCCTCCATAGGGAACTGACCACAGGTCATGGACCATGGAATGACATACTACATTATCATCCAATCACACAAAAAAATAATAAACACGAGGAGCTAGCTACGAGGTCTTGAAAGCATAGACCTCATGGCCAGCTCTGTCTTTGAAGTTTCACTTTTTTGTTCAATACTGATGTGGTGTTGTTCTTAGCCTGTGACCTGTGTGCCATCCCCTGCAGATGGCGGAGATCTGAGGACCATTGTTGTGGAGTGTGTTCATTAGATATGAAGAAAGAGACTATGAATGAATGAAATAAAATGTCAACTCCCTTCGGGTTCTTTAAGAATAAAAGCAAGCAAGCCAGATATTGAATACTGCTAGGTTTTATGTGCATTAGGAAACAAAACCAATGTTGTCTATTAAATGTATTCTGTCAAAGGGGAAAGAGGAAGCAATCTTTGAATTAAGATTTTTATGATGTTTGCCAAATCTAGGTGATGTTGTTACATCCTTTTTTAAATAAAGTACCATTTATACCATGTGTAGAGTATATACCAAAGGCTCCATGTGACTTTGAAAGGGGATGAAATTCCTCAACAGATGGAGAAAGAATAGATGCCACAGACAGAGATAATCCATATGCTAGAGAATGTTGCTAAATAGCTCACTTCATGGAATGGAAAGGTCAGTTGTTAGAATGAAAATTCAAATTCAGCCAGCCCATCTCTGAGTTTCTATCTTTCTTCACTTACTCTTTCAAATGCTGTCTGCCAGCGCTGTACTTGGCCTTACAGATCCAGGAATGAGGAAGAACACATCCCTACCCTCACGAAGATGACAGTCCAGCTGAGTCTGACTGCCTACCACACCCTTGTCACTCCCATTCATTCTCATCAAGGACACATAGTAAGGCCTGATCATTATTTTTAATACTTACTACTATTTTTTCATCAATGCCCGCCTTAATCCTCCACAGGACCAGAAGTTAACAGTAGTCCTCCAATTAATGTCCACTGACTGCCCACCTCCTACTTCCACCTGTGCAGGAAGGGTTTCTCTTTACACACTTAGCTTCTCCCTCTCCCCCGCCCAGAAGGAGAGGTCTGGTTTCCCTGTTCACTTACTTTTGTGGAAAAGAATTGGGAGAATGTGTAGAAAGTGACTGCGGTGGAGGGCAGTGAAGGGAAGTGTGACAGGGAGAAGAGCAAAGACAAGTGCCTCACCCCAGTGTTAGAGGATGGGTTGGGGGCCAGTCCAGAGCTGTGTTACAGGATTTTCTTCTCCCACTGCAGCCACCCCGTGAGCGTGCTCGGGCTTCAGAAAAGGCTCACCTCCAGTGTCTTTCACTGAGGCCAAAAAAAGGGGTCTGCTTGGACCTCAGTGAGACCAATAAAACAGCTGACGCCAACTCCTGTTAGCAGATCCAGAAGCTGATCAAAATGGGTTGATTGTCCAAAAGCCAGTGACTGTCCATCCCAGGCTGGATGCTGGCAAAACACCCGGGCCTGCCAGCAGGCAGGATATCAGCACAGGTAAGTGAAAGAGGACTGTCAGTGCTCATGTGCCTGAGAAGGTGACCCAGATGAGGAGGATGAGAATTCTTTGCCAGTTGCACAAGACACACTGTGAATCTAAGACTGACTGCCACATGGATCACAGCCTGTACATGAAAATGAAGGGGAGCGTGTTTAAAAGCAAGTGGGCTCTCATGGAATGCATCCACAAGGCGAAGGCAAACAAGGCTCGCAAAAAGCTGCTAGATGACCGGCTGAGGCCCGCAGGTCTAACATCAAGGAAGCACACCAGCACTGTGAAGAGCCCTTCTGGGCCAAGAAGGAGGAAACCATCAAGACCCTGCCCAAGGAGGAAGAGACCAAGATACAGAGCTCCTCCTCTCCTGTCTTTATAGTAGTGTTGGTAATGACACACATAAGTCATTCCATGAAACAAGACTTTACCTGCTTAAACAGAATGAGGGAGGGGACGAGAGAGCAGTGCACAGGCAGGATGGGAGAGAGGTGGGTGAGAAAACGAAGGCCAGGCTTAAAAATATTGCCCTGGGTTATGACTTTGATCCCCCTTAACACTATTCAAGAGATTTGAGTAACAATTGGAATCGAATTCCATGTGTCTTTTCATTGGGCCATAAGAGGATCAAAAGTTTTCAAGTTAGTGGTTCTTACTCACATTTCCAATTGAAATCACTGAGGCATGGAAAATAGAGGGACTTGGAGGGGTTTGCAGCTACTTAGGCGAGGGTTTCTGATTAGAACCTGGATCTCTAAACTCAAGGCCTTAAACTTGTTTTCACAAACAACACAGACTCTGGAGTCAAACTGCTTCTGTTCAAATCACAGCCCTGCTTCACTAACATTCCTTAGTTTCCCCAACAATAGTTCCTATGTAAGAAGGCAGCTGAGAGGATACATATGTTAATATATGAGAAAATCTTACACCAGTCATGGTAAGTACCCAATAAATGTAGATAGCAGTAAGGGCAGTACTAGTAGTGATAGAGATAGTGAGAGTGAGAGTGAGAGTGGTAAAAATAGTGATAGTAGTAATACTAGCAGAAACCATTTTGCCCCAAGTCTTTAATTTTGGTAAAAAGAAATTACAAACTTCGTTCTGGCTCCTTATATATACATGGGAATATTATAAACCACTTAAGCTTACTAGAGGTACATTATAATCTTTAAAAACAGCTCATCTCCCTTCTAAAATTAAAGGTCCATGTAAGCTCTTTAGCCATTTGTATTATAATAGAGCCTCAAGTGAACAAGGAAAAGAGTCTTCTAAAAATTCTATCCTGAAAAGGGATTTGGGGGGCTCTGGGGCTTGGTTATAGGAAACATGCCTTCCCTATCCTACTGTCCTGAATGGGATGATGCTCATAATTCTTGATTTTGGTGCATGTGAGAAGCAACACACTTTATACTAATTTTTTCCTTGAAAAGAAAGGGAATTTGGCCCCCCTTATTGGAAACCAAGATGCACAACTAAAGGAAGGTTCACACTGATCAGACTCCGACAACAGTAAAGGACAGAAAAAGAAGCTGTTTCTCATCCATCTCTTCCATTTGGGCCCAGCAGCTTAAAAAGCTCTAAACCACCTCCTTCTTGCCATGGTTGCCAATGCACAGGCTTCTGAGAGGAGGGCTCAGCAGCTACTCTGCACCAGCCAGTTTCATCCACGCTCTCTCCTTTAATCCTCACCACTGTGAAACGTAGGCATTCCTTATCCTCACTGTAAAGTTGAGGAAACTGTCTCTTAGAAAGGCTCAAGTGACTTCTCCAAGTTCAAAAACCATAACTGGGTTCATCTAAGGTCACAAAGCTCAGAAGTCATATGCGTTCAAACCCTGACTCTCAACTCCAGCTTCTCTGTATGACCTCACAACTCCCTGGAAACATGAGACAGGACAGGACTTTTACAAAAGTGCAGATACCGTTTGCTCTTATGCCCTGGTCATGGAGCCACCCCCACGTGCTGGTCTCCTTTCTGACTTCAGAAAGTTGATTTTCACAGGCCTAAAATATCCCTCCCCAGTTAACAATATTTTCCTGCATCCAACCTATTCTTCCACAGCTCCTACAAGTTATAACTAATTTGGGTTTTACACCCTCCTCACTCTCCCATCTGGGTAGCATATGTTCATCTGGCTACTGAACATTTATTGAGCAATGTCATGTGAAAATATCCATGTTAGGTATCTATATTACAGAGGAAAATGGATAAGGCAAAGTGCCTGTCCTACAGGAGTTTATAATCTGGTAAGAAAGTAAAGAGGAACAGAAATGATCACAGCAGAAAGCTCAAAGTGCTGAGTACCTCAAGAGCATGACAAACAAAAGGTAAAACACACGCGGAAAATCTACTGGGTATGTGCAAGGCGCATTGCTGTGGTAGCTGTGCTCGTTCCAGAGACAGCATTTATGGGGAAAAAAGGAAACAAAACAGGGCTCGATATTGATCTACCCACACTGCCATCCAGGAACAGCAGGTTATTTTGTTCCAAAAATCTATAATGCAATCAATTCCTGATTAAGAATTGTTTATTATTCTTTACAGAGATGATTTAGCATTTGTACATCCATACAACCAACTAATTTCCACTTATTCAATTTTAAAAAGAGATGTTGACTATAGATGTCTAAAGAACAAAGAACACTCAGATATTAAGCTGAGGTGGTGTTTGAATGGGTGTTGCACTCATTTAGTACAAAAAGATACAGCCTCAGTGCCTAGGTGTCATTTCTTTTTTTAACCTGCCACACTTGAAAGAGTCTACAGAAATCTGATTTTAGTTCTGTGATCACGAAGTATTTTTTTGAGACCAGTTGGGGAAACTGATGAAGGACATTAGATACAATGAGGCATGTGTAATCACTGATTTATGGATTTCCTCCTCTACCTGCTAATTCATTCTTGCTGATAGTCAGGATTCTCTGGGTCTTAACTTTTTTCCAGATCCCAATTATTCAATGTAAACAAATGAAGAGCAAGTATGGGTATTCAGCGTGATTCATTTGAACAGAAGATAGGAAACATTAGTATCGATGTATTCCAGGACTTGCAAGCAAAGCACAACTAAATTTAGCAGCCAGTGATATTGATTTGATTAAAAATGGTTTAAGACTTGTAAATGTCACTGGAACTTAGCAAAATGAATATTATTAAATCCTTCTGGTGATGGGGAAAACTAACAAAGGGATTTGCAGTGGTTTCTGTAATTAATTGCTCTGTCATGATTTATATTAACTTACAGTGCAACTCCATTAGCTCAGACCTGTCATCTCTGCTCAAGGAACCACCAAGTAATCACTAGCACATTAAAGAATAAATTAGTTTTTGGCTTGGAGCCTAGTTGTAGAATGTTTCATTTGTGTCTGCTGCAGACATATGTACCTAATAAAGTTGGGACGAATGAGTTAAAGTACATATATATCAATGTCAGCGGGTTATATTTTAGAGACAATATGCTCAGCATTGTTCATTAGGGCTGATGAATCATGGTCTTTCAGCTGCATCACCTTGTGTTTAGCGAATGCCTTCAGGTAGGCTGGGATGCAAGATTCCTTGAAAATAGGTACATCTCTAGAGAGTTTGCCCTCTTAGCAGTCTGTGGCCTGTGGTTGTAATAATAGCTTCATGTGGTTTTTGTTAACACTTCATTACCCTAAAGTTGGATAAATTATCCTCCTGCTTCTGCCCTACGTGCAAACACAGAGCCAAAGCCTTAGCTACTACTACTTACCATAGATTATGGGGATTTGTAAAGTTCTATCAAATCATCTTTGACTTTGATAGTTGGATGATGCCTTAAGCAGTGCTTGAGAGAGGACTGTTTTACATTTCAAAGAGAGCTCCGATTGCCTTGCGGGTTTGTAAACTAAAACTTGAACCACTTCCTTTTCATTTCAGACCCAGGAAGGCTAAACTGGCACTACACGGGCTGGCCAGGAGGGTAACTGACACACAGAACAGAACCTGTGGGGCCACATCCCATGGAGGCTGTGCACAGGAAAGCTTGTGGCCCCAAGAGTTCACCAAATCTGCAAGGCTCCAAGGGCAAAGTCATTTCAGCTCAAAATCTTTGGGCACTACCCAGACGTTCGTAATTTGTCCTGGATCATTTCTGCAATTTGAATCGTCAGATGTCAGTGACTCCTTCACAGATGCTGTGCCTGCAGTGCAAAGAGCTTGCAACATGGGGGCTTCTCCTGCCTGGCTGAATAGAGTGACGAAAGTCCAAAATGCAGAAAGACTGCAGACTGAGCCAGCTGGAAAATGCATACATTATTGAGGATAAAATATGAAGAGTGTGAGTCAATTTATGAAATATGGGAAGCTTGTTTTTGCTCCTATAATGTGCTAAGTGATTAGATTTCATATTTGTAATGAGTGGTGCTGATGGCTTTGCATTTAATTGGAGGAAAACCTAGAAACACCCTCCCCCCAAAAAAGAAATTTCTATTTGTGTCCTGCATATTATTATATACCCTTTACTCTATTGTAAATAACTAACAAATAAAAGAAATATGTTTTTAAAAAGTGGTGGCAGGAGAGGAAGGACAGTAAGATAGGAGATGACAAGACCCAAGGAGAGGGGAGGCACGATGACCAGGAAGATGGCAACACACAAAGGTTCAAGGAGGATACTCAGTTCTTTTGTAAAATAAGAGTTCTTTCTAAATATTTCTAAACAGTGGTGTCAGCTAACTAATAAATGAAGAAGAAAACACTCCAGAGCTCAGTCTTTCTGTGAATTTTCCCACTTTTTCATGTAAAGTCCTTGCTAAAATCATTTCATGTGTGCAGACAGGTTTTTTAAATGTCTGAAAAAGCTTCTCAGCTAAGTAGTCTCATGTTTATTTTTATTCATAAAATAAAATCACAGTGACTTACCTTTGATCCTAACATATCAGTAATTAGATACAAAGAACATGCCCTAAACTACACTGTAATAATAATAACAGCCAGTATTTAACATTTGTTCAGTATGGAGGGAAACATATCACCGACATGAGAACAAAGTGAAAACACGGGAGGCAAAGAAGGAAAACAATCAACCAAATGGGTTAGTTTGGCTGCTTAGTTTCTAAGAGATTCTTCCTCATTTTCAGGTCTCTCGTACTTTCCATGCTTTTAGAGCCAAACCCAAGTGTGCTCAGAAAATTCACAGACTCTCCTGTGTAGACAGAATTAAGAGGCACTACATGTAACACAAAGAGAATCCTTTCCTTAGGCAGTGCTTTGTGATTCCTGCCCTTTTGTTTATGCCTCCCCACAGGATTTGAAACTATCATAGGTTCAAAATCTATTAGAACAGTAGACTCGCCGTGGACAAAGAAGAAGCACATGCAGATCAAACGTCCAGATTTTCTAATCTTTCCTTGATGGGTAACACAGAAGCAACTACATTATCCAAACGGTTACAAAAATACTGGTGATTCAGAAAGTACTGGAAATCCTTTCTTTCATATTCTTTTGAGTCAACTAATTAATCATCTAGATAGAGAAATTAAAATATCATTTTTTTCTTGTTTCTCACATCTGTTGGGCAGTTTTTGTGTCCTTGACGACTTCAAACAAATTATATAGCCTTCTCCCTTTTTTTCCCCTCCACTTTGAGCTCCGGCAGAAGTTTCACATGCAGGGTTGAGCCCCAAGTCCTTCGGTAAAGCAAATGTTTCATTTTCAGCAGACACCACATATTCCATTCAGACTCATTTCTTTCACTTCTAGATGTAAAGAGCAGCTGTGTCTCCCGAGTTGCTAAAGAAGATCCTATGTACAAAGTTAACAAAACAGCTTGGACAATGGATTTGATCTCTACAGCAGGGAAGCCGTACTTTTCAAATTCAGCTCTTTCTAGCTCCAACAAATTACAGGTCCCTGAAAAGATGTGGTGACCCTTTTTAAGTGTGTTTGTTGAACAAGCTCAGAGGTGACCATATGATTTAGTGCAGCACAGTAACATTTTGCCAAGCACTATGGTCTAGGATAGACCATCTATGGAGTACAGGCTCCCTCAGTTGGTGGCATTTAGGAGCTCCAGGAACTCTGCACAAACTGTATGTATTCGTCCACCTTGGACTGATTGGCAGAACTGTTTACCCCTCCATCAGGGCTGAATGCTGATGCTCATATGTGGGGTACCTTCTCCCCTCCCCTGACAAGATATTCTTTTACCTCCACAAAATGATGTTCTTTAAACATTTGTTCTTCATTTATTTATTCATTTATTAGTTATCACCCCAGCATATCCTGGGAACAATGTACACCAACAAGTGTGGACAATTTGAATCTCCCAGACACTGCTGCTGCTGCATTTTCCCTATCTAGAATGCAGTATAATATAGTGAACCCAATTTAATAAAATGTATATCATAAAGGAGAACTGCCACTATTATTTCAGGTTCATAGGCAAATTTATGGCTGGTAAAATTACACTGTCAGAAGCACTACTAGGAAGACAATTTGAGAGGAGCTAGCTACTAAGTAAAGGGTAATTTTTTGGACTAGAATTTTAGCTATACTAATTCCAAGTACTAGCAAATCTCTTTAAGAAAAATAGGAGCAACAACCAATGTTATTATTATCATACAATAGAGGAGCTGTGGATAATTGGTATAGTAATGTGCATTAATGAATCACGCCTCCTTTATTATAACCCTTGTATTATTTCCTCCCACACTGATTTTGAACTTGGCCATGTGACTTACTTTGGCCAATGGAACACTGAAAAGTATATTGCTCTGGGCCTTACTTCTTCTCCTGGAATTCCACTGCCATGTAAAGAGGTCTGAGTTAGTCTCCTAAAGACACGTGGTTTAGCTAATGGGTGGCAACAAGTGCTTGACATGGGAGTGATCCCATATTACACTTTTCAAACCCATTTGAGCAATCCAATGGTTGTAGTCACATGAGTGATCCCAGCAAGAGTTACAGAAGAACCACCCAGCTGAACGCAACCAGAGTTCTTGATCCACTGGTTTGTGAGCACATAAAATGATTATTGTTTAAGCTCCATCATCTCGGTGTGGTTATAATTTAGAAAGAAATAACTGATGTAGCATCAAACTGTCATGGCCTCCATTTCTTCTCTTAAGGTTTTATTATATTTTTCCTCATATTCCCAATCTTATCAGTTTCTTCAGCTTCCAGACTATTCTACTCATTCTCCATTGTACCTGTCCTTGGTGTCTGAGATGTTATCAGTTCAATTCAACTCAATTCACCAAATATTTGCTGAACACTTATTCTTTGTTCAGCCTTCTAATCAACTAATAAAGATGCTGTCAGTTACCTGTTCACTAAATGGGCTTGTATTTTGGTCTAGTCTCTTAGTGAATTTATGTTGGACAATACAAGTATTACCCAGTTAATTTACATGAAAACTGTTAATTTATAAGAAAGAACTACAGCCTATCAAGGGAGCTTGATAGATTCACATGAAAATAAGTGTTGGAGAACAGGAAGTGCGCTGAGTCCATGGATGCATAACTAAGGGTACTGGGACTGAGGGCTGAAAGGAAAACTAAACATCTGCAGAAGAGCCGTGAAAATCGACATCAACAAATCTCATGTCTTTGCTTTACATCTCCAGTAAACCCCCTTCTTTATGCCTTTTCTTATAATTCCTTATGTTATTTACTCAATAGTTTATTATTATTGTTTTCTTACACTTTCTTTTTCTTCCGGGCCTATTCTAAATATCATGAAGCTTCAGATAGATAGAAAACTATGTAAAACACATTAATTTTTAAAAAAATTCTCACTGGGAAAAGCACAGTAGTCCACTGGCATCTCCTCTACCATCGTGTTTATATCATCATTAGCCACAAAAATCTGGTTGAAAGTGCAACAAAAATAAAGTGGTTGGTGAAGACGAGCCACATGGCTGGACATGCTTCAACAGCAGGCGTCTGGCCAGCCATGTCAACAAATGTGGTCCACATGGCACAGAGTCGTGTGGTAGAAATGGGCCACGCAGCACGGGGAGGAGAAATGGCCAGTCCTCTCTCTCAGTGTAGATGCGGTCCGCAAACGCACACCGCTTGGCTTCATCAGCACCACCACGTTACACAATTTTAGGCAGAATTGTCTGCAGTGCAGCAGCTCTATTCTGTCACAGGAATTAAAATTTTAATCTTTTTCTTACATGTTATGTCTTCTCCTTTGCTTAATTGACCATGTTTACCTAAGTAACTGTCGAGAAAGATGATGCTTCCCGAACAGAACGGGTCCTGCACCACAGCACAATGACCGGGTAAAGTGGAGCATTGTCATTTTGAAGATGGGACCACAAAGTCATTTCCTCCCACCAAATATTGTCATGCTTCTTTATGTCCAAGCAAGCTTAGCCACAATAGCCGAAAGCCATGGCAGGTTAGATTGTCTCAGCATGGCAAATGGGAAACAGTTAGTTTAAAAATTCTCACAGGAAATTGTAAAAAAGCAGTTACAATTCAAAACATGGTATCTTGGTAATCACATCTCTATTAACTGTGTTAGTCTAAGTCTTTAAACTTTTTGCAGAAAAATAGTAAAACAGTTCCACATAGCTTTCCTTTTTATGAAAAAAATAAAAAATTGTTTTACTCAAGGCAATTTATTGAATCAAAAAATAAATCAAAATCTGTAATAAACTACACTACAATACTGATTCCAAAACAGCAAAACTGGATACACACAGATTTTAATCTACAGACCAAAATTACTTTTAAAATTACTCTAATTTAAAAATATTTTACCTTTTTAATTTCATTTTTTATTTACATTTTTCCCTTACCTTCCTCTCTAACTCCATTATTATAGTTAAGTACATGTTTTTCTAATAATGCTTTATATATTTTGCCCTTTATTGTCATCCAAACAATTTTGTAAGTATTTTCTCATTGCATACACACAGAACTGTTAGGTCATTTTTCAGACTGAGGTTTGGCCCATTTTAGTGAGTTGGCCACAATCCACAGCAGTGGCCTTGGGGTCCCCATATCAGGCTAGATCTCAGCCTTTTCTCCTACACCAAACTTCTCCACTCTCTGGAGCTTTCCCTTAACATGGCCACAGGATGCTTCATGTAACAGACACAGGCAATGCTCGCCATGGGTGTCTCTGGAGGATGTTTTATTTACATAGATTCTGCCTTGTCCATTTTTACTATCTATCTGTATTCACTACAATCTATGTCTCTCCTCTTTTATAAATAAGTTGTATTTGGAATGTTCAGGTATTGAGACTTTCATAAGAGAAACATATTTGTGACATTTCAAATTTAAAATGTAAACCATGATAGAACAATATCTCTTTACCTCAGTAATTTATTATTTTTCTGGAACTTGAGTAGGCTGACAATTCTGGAAGATAAAATGAATATGTGAAAAGACTGTTCTTTATCTTTGTAACTGTAGAAAAAATTTGCAAATGGAAATCTGAAAAATACCAAAAATATATTTGCAGACTCCATGTTATAATTCATTTTAAAGTGTTATTTTTTAAGTTAATATATGAAAAATAAAAAATTTCTATAAAATATTCTTAGCATTATTTCTAAAAGCATTATTCTTTCCATAAAACCAGTGATTTTTATAGGTTAGCAAAATATTACACCAAAATGACCAGAAACAGCAATAGTCTAAATTATTAAAGAAACTGGATGAAAAGACTGAAACAAACTTCTTACACTAAAAAATAAAAATATATTCTTTTCCTTTAAGGACATTTTTGCTTGCCAATGTAGAACTGCTCAACAGTTCTGATATACACAACAATATGGAATAAAAGTATGCAGTTTGCCCTATCTAACATATTATGTATGTTAGAACTGTTGAGTATGTTATATCTAACATAACTATTGTTCCTTCCACTTGGTATTTTTATCCTTTAAGGGTATTTGAAATCCATAGTAATATGGAAATCATTAAAATCACACTAAAGATAGAGTATGCTTGCGAATTCTTTTTCTTGAGTGAACTAACTGAAACCTACAAAATTTTCAGGACTCGCAATGATAAACATGAAAATAGATTTATTATTAAATTGAATGAACTATGTCATTTAAGCCTTAAATGAGCACAAATACGCAAAATTTTCATCCTACTTTATTACTTACAAAATACTCTTCTAAAAAGAAATGTTTTTTTTTTAACTGAAAATAAAAGCAAGTACTTAACCCTGGAGTATCTTTTTGCCTTTCAACTCTCTTCATCACAGGTGGTTGCCAAAAGGAGATACTCCAGACAAGAGATACGAAAACAGAAACAGATCATAAAAGAGAGAAAGAAAAAGTGCTTTTAGAAGATAGGGAAATAAGAAAAGGGGTTTAATGTAAATGTGATACAGTCATGATGATTTAACTCATACATAAGTACACAGGGCAAAAAAAAATGGCCATATAAATGTGCTGGGCAAACTTTAAGGATACAGGAAGGAGCCATTTATTGCTCTGTAACCTCAGCAGCAAGCAAAAATTATTTCCTAAATAACAGATTTCCAGTCTTGGTGAATTATTATGTAACAGAGGGGCAATAACTTCCACTGAATTTCTCCCTTGGCTATCTGTAAAATGAACAGCATGTACTAGATCCAGGTAATCTTAGGTGCCATTTTCAGAAAACTGAATCCTTGGAAACTTTCTGTGGAAAATAAAATTATCAATAGTTCAGGTTTGGAGAGCTTTGATCAATTACCTAAGTGATTAAAATCTAGAGAATGAGAGAAAGTAGCACCATGCTAATTTAAAATTTTTTATAACACTTTCACTATTTTTCTTTTTACATCCTATTATCTTAAAGAAGTAAATTCTTAGGTCAGATATTTTTCAGAACCTCTATTGCTAAAAGTTCACTCAGATATCAGAAAAAGTTTATCTCACTGAAATACTGAGCTCTCCAAACAATACTTAAATCTAACAATGTCGTAAGTAAATTTTAATATTTGCTTCTATTAGTAACGGGAACAATACTTGGGAGATGATAAATTTATATTCGCTTTTATATTCTTTCATATGTCTACTTTATAGGTATTTAACCTGATTCAGACATATGGGTTTAGTTAACAAAATCCTTTTTTTTATTTTAGTATTTATATAATTTCAAATTCAGTACAACCTATCTTTATGGTTTTACTGGTTGGTAGTAATTTTGTCAAACATTACAATTTTTATTTGAGAATTCTAATGAAAATAAACCATGAAATACAGATTCAGGTAAGTGCACATGTCCTAAATTATTTACATACAGGGTTGAAAATGTAATCATTTTTTCTCTGTAAAGATTTCAACTTGTTTTATAGTTCCATATTGGTACATTGCGCTTTTCAAACAATAATTCAAAAAACTAGAGAAAATAAAAATTAAACTTAGATCATATGCCTTGTAAATAAAAAGCAAATAAATTAGAGTATTTAACCCAGTAAAAACATTACCATTTTGGTAACTGTTGATCCATCCTTTTTTAAAAAATCAAATAAATATTAAAACTTTAAACCCCAATATCTAGTTCTAGTCCGAGAAGATAAACTGGGGACATACTGTGGACAACCATATCCCCTGAGAAACCATTGTTAATATAGCACAGAAAGTGTTCCTGAAAAGTGGAATAATGGAGAAAAACTACAGCCGAGACTGTGCTGTTTTCAGAGCTGCAAAGGACGTGAATGCGGCTAATCTGCCCATCGGAACACTAGGCACACTTTAGGCTCGGAACTGGACATCCTATGGAGGAAAAGAATTATAAATACAACTAAAAACAAAAAAATTAATTGAAGGTTTCTTTATGCATTACATAGCCCATATTTACCCCCAGGCAAAAAAAAAAAAAAAAAAAAAGTGGTGGAGGTTGGGGATGGGGAGAGACGTTTCCTGTAAATAAGTGACAGAAGATGTTGGAAGAAAGCTCAGGATTCAAGTGAGAATACTGGTCCCCCAGAGTAATTTCACTTCTTCTGGATTTGGAAAGCGTCATCCTGCCAATAAGACTTTTTACCCACTAATCCTAAGGTGAAGCCTTTTAAAGGAAATATCTCACCCCACCCCACTCCACTTCACATAAGACTTCAAGTTATGGGAGATACTTAGTGAGACAACTGTCTTCTATAACAGTAGAGAAAATCTATACCATTCTATAGATAGTCTTTCTTCTTAAAATATGAGTGAGCATAAAAATGTACATTAAGAGAATCAGTAGCATGGAAAAAAAAGATAAAGATGAACAAAAAACCTCCACAGAGATAATTCAAGAAAGAAAAGAATATTTATAAAATCTAATAAATACTCAGAGATTTAGATAGATGTTATCCCCAAGAAACAAGAATGGGTTACAATGAAAAGATTCAATCAGAGACTAAGAAAGAACACTTCAAAATGGAAACTAATTGAAAAACTTTTTAATTCAATAAGGAAACTAAATAAGAAAGTCAAGGGAATATTGCAAAATATACAGCAGAAAGACAAAGAGAAAAAATAAATGACAAAACAAATAATGAAAAAATATATGCATATACACACACATACATACCAACGTAGGCACCCTAGAAAGAAAGCATGAAGAATGTAGAGGGGAAAAATTATCAAAGAAATTATGAACCAGACGTTCTCAGACTAAATGTAATCACAGGTCTGCAGTTTGAACTTATATACTGTGTTCAGAACATTAAATGATAAAGACCTAGGACTAATCACATCCTTGAGAAATCTGAACACCTTAGTGTAAAAGAAAATCCTAAAAGCTTTCAGAGATAATGATAAGTAACTACAAAGGAAGAAAATCAGATTAAAATTAGACTTTCATCAGTAACACTGGAGGCTAGAAGGCAATACAACAATGCCTTTAAATGTCCAAAGGGGCATCATTTCCAACCTAGCATTTCCTGTCCAACTCAATGATTAGTCAAATATGAGAGTGGAAGGTTAAGACATTTGAATATATGCAACAGCTCAGAAAATATAAATCAAACCACCTTATATTTCTCAGAGAGTTACTTGAAGATACACTCCGCTAAAATGAAAAGGTAAACTGTAGATCCAGCCAGAGAGCAGGGTGTACTGAAGAAGAGTGATACACTGGCCTTAGTGAGGAACCAGGCAGGGCAGAGGAGGAGGGAAGGTGGGCTTCATAAAATGTGAGGAGTAGCTCCAGGACAAAAATAATTACATAAGAGCATGGATAACCTTTAGGATTCCATAAAAGTAAATTATGCCAAAGAGGGAATCAAAAACTTTATTGAATTTTAAAAATATTTTTTACATGTCCTGGCTGGTGTGGCTCCGTGGATTGAGTGCCAAAATGTTGCCAGTTTGATTCCCAGGCAGGGCACATGCCTGGGTTGTGGGCCCGGTCCCCAGGATGGGGTGCACGAGAAGCAACCACACAGTGATGTTTCTCCCCCTCTCTTTGTCCTTCCCTTCCCCCTCTCTAAAAATAAATAAATAAAATCTTTTTTAAATTTTTTAGAAGACACCCTCAGACTAATTATTAAATAAACCAAAATGTAGTCATTAATGGGATATATAAACAAAAAATTCATTTTATTTTGATGCTAGCAACATTGTTCTATTGGCTTGGAACAGTGGATCCGAAGAGATGTAAATCTAACCTTAGATAACTGGCCCAGAGGGAACAATATTTACAAAATCACAATACTATATATGTAATTGTTGTATGCACGTGTACATGTATAATGATTGGTTCTCGAATCTTAGGTTAACACAGAAAGAACACAGAATTCTTGACTATGACTACAGGATAAAATGCAAACACTAACAACCTTCCAGCGTGAAGGTAAAAGCGGACCTGACAGAATGCGGGATGTGGCAGAGAGGGCGAAACCACCCTTGTCTTTCACTTCGGGAAGTAGGAAATATTGTAAAAACTTGGTGAAACAAAAAAATACAAGTTTTAATGTGTTTTTAATATTATATGTAACACCAATAAAACATGCAAATATATTATATAATTAATATATAACTAACAAATATTGAGAATAGGAACAGAAGGAAAGAAAGCAGTCAGCAGTGATCTAAATATGTGATTTTAACAGGAAGTGGTCAATGGATATAGAATAAAATTGACAAATCAAGAAATAAAATGTAAAGAAATATTATCCAGAAATATAAAGATAATAATCAACAGAAGATCTAAAAATGAAAGCAGTTGACTCTGGCTCTGTGGAGTGGGCGCCTGGCGTTGGCTGTTTCTTTGAATGGTGTGCCCCCTGTACTGTCTGTTACAATGGTCACTTGTTACTTTGCTAAAGCTGTTTTTTTCAAAATGAAATTAAGTAATTTAAAATCATAGAGATTTTGCTTCGACATAAAAAGAACTGTCAAGACAATATAACTCTGGACTGGTCCACCTGCTTGAGAAGCTGATCATACCTACTACTTCCTGAGCACCCACTTTATGCCAGACAGGATGCTAAGCACTTTATGCTCCTTGTTTCCAAAGATCACTAGGAAGACATTATAATGCTCATTTCACAGATGTGGAAACTGAGCTTCAGGGAGTTTACGTAATTGATCCAAGGTAACAAAGGGGTTGAGTGGTAGAGCTGAACCAACTCCAAAACTGAAATAAAATTTAAAAGCAAAATAAGAGAGATCATGTTAGATCATCCCTTTTGGAATATTTCAAGTCTGATATTCTCTGCTTCTACAAGCAGAACAAGACCAAAGTCTACTGTTTTCCATGCCAATCGAAAGATCCATCCAAACACCCAAAGAATGTGGATAACTAGGTCAGTTTTCATTTCAGAGGTGGGGCAGAGGTCCAAAAGGTCTGTTATCTAACACAGGTGCAGGGACTCACCCTTGCAGATGCTTCCTACATCTTGTGTGTCTGCATGACACTTATATATATTTTATGCAATTAACATCGTCCTGAACCTCTAACATTTCTGTATATAAAAATATTACACTGTTACTGTGTAACAGTAAATCAAACAAAACGGGTCCCTTTATCAAAGCTTAGTTTATGTTTATTTTAAAAGTGTTCAAAAATCTACTCAATGTGGTTAGATTTTACAGCTCTTAAAAACAAGCTCCAAATGTACAGATATTTCATCACATTCCTATCAGCATATAAGAGCTTCTTTCACAGCTGGCACAGGGTGTCCTTTCTTCTGTCTCTGCTAAATCAGTAGGAAGCTCCTTAGATCTCCTTTTGCGAACATTTTCTCTCCTGGCAGTGGGGAGTCACAAAGGGGACGCTATTGATCTGGCGCTGAAGTGAAAATTTCCACACGATGAGATAGCTAACATAAGCACAAGTTCAGGCAGGAAACCAATGATTTTATTAATTATTGCTGGTCTTGTCATTATACAAAAATACCCAGGCCAAAAGAAAAAAATACAGAATGTGTGTGTGGTGTGTGTGTATGAATGAGGAAGGGAGAGAGAAGAGAAAGGGGACAAGGAATGAGAATGAATGCCATCCTGTAGACACCCCACCAGCACTCACCAGAGGAAATCGAGTTGCCGCCAGTTTGGCTGGGGTTCAGCGCCATCTGCATAGTATTTAAAAGTGAGAGCCAAACTCTGAGCTATTTTATTGGACTTAGTAAGGAAGCTCTCCAATCTATATCTGAAACTCAACTGTTCCAGCTTCTGAGCATCACTAAAAAGAGCTTACAGAGGTCAAGGAACTTAAAAACAGCATGAGGAGCCGCTTAGCAGTCCATATAAAACCGGGAATCAGTAGCCTAAGCATTTGATTAGACCACTTAGTCTCTAATGAATGGTGGGAAGATCATGAGGCAGTTCTTGGGGAGAAAGATACAGCATCGATGGTAATAACAGTACTAACATTTATTATTACAGTGTACGTACTCAGAGACAGGTACTGCTTTGAGGTTTTTACATTCCCTAATTTATTCTATCCCCTCACTAACCTAGTGTGGCATTATTATTATTATTTTTATCCACAATTTGCCAATGAGGAATCTCCTAGAAGTTCCTGGAATATAAATTTTTTCTCAATGTTAGTTTTCAGTTTTTGATCTCTCAAAACCCAGTGCTCGTTTTTGTTCCCACGGGACCCAGAAGTGTGCTAATGTGATTCTGTGTTTCTTTCAATATCCATGAGGCATGTAAGAAAAAACATAGATTCTTTTTAAAATAACAGATTAACATTTATCTAGATATAGTTAATAGCAATAATAGCTAACATTTATTGGATGCTTTTTAATGCCTAGCTCTGCTTTTTACATAATAAATTATATTACTTTCTGCCACAAACCTGTAAGGTAGGTGCTGTTATGACGCCCAATTGCAAATGAGAAAACTAAGGCACGAAGGTAGGTCACCTGCCTGAGACCACAAGACCAGCAAGTAAACAGGCAAAACTTAACCCAGGATGACTGACTCTTGAGTTTATGCTGTTGTTTCGGTATCTATCGCTGCCCTCAAAAATCAGTGGCTAAAACCAACAATATTATTTCTCTCAGTTCTGTGGGACAACTGTGCTCAGTAAGTGCCCTCACTTGGGTCTCACAAGCATTACAATCAGATGGCAGTTGGGGCTGGAGTCAAATGAAGACACAACTGGGCTGGACATCTAACATGGACATCTTCTTGCTCGCATGATTGGCACTTCAGTGGAAATGGCTAGAATGGTCGGGGGCTGGCTGTCCTCACTCTCCATCTCCACACAGTCTATCAGTGTGCATAGCCTGGGCTTCCACATGGCACTGTGGTCTCAACTAGTCGGATCTGGCTTTCCCCTGTGTGAGCAATCCCAGAGACTCAAGAAGAAGCTAGAAACTTTCTATTTACCTGGCCTTGAAGGTCAGGCAGCATCACTTCTCTACATCCAGTTGGTCAAAAGGAAGTCACAGGTTCCACCAGATTCAAAGGAGGGGACTATACAGGAGCATAAACATTCACTGGAGCTCTGTCTTTGGAGGCCTGTACCATAGCTCTTAACTACAATTATTTGTTGCTTATACTGTAAAGGGCAGAGCTGGAAATTTAAGTCCATTTTCAATGAGGGAAAACAATGCTACTGAAATAAGCATATGGGAAACCCTTTCCAAAAGAATTGTCTTTTTCTACTAGAGAAACCTGCAGAGATGGCACTGTGTTGCCTCAAGATGATATTAGTGAGAGGAATTCCAAAAATGTCTTGAAAGATTCTAAGCCTCATTAGGTAAGATAAAAATTTGCATTTTTCTTATTCCTCACTCTTTAGAACAAAGTTGAAAGTCTCCCTAGAATGCTGGCATTTTCCTGATGGAGTTCTTGTCCTAGCTCTGCTAATTTGCATTGACCAAGTCACATTACCTCTCAACAACATTTTCCATGTCCTTTAAAATTTATGCCACTATTCTCTGTCATGGAATCAGTGGTAGGATCAAATGAGATTGTGCACATGAAGCCACTTTGAAAAGGAAAAGGCAAGGCACGTCTCCCTTTTGGAACTTGCGGTTGGTGGATTATTGGTGGGCTATTGGACTGATGTACGTCTCCTCTACTGTGCTATAAGTTCCATAACACCAGGGACCATGTTGTGCACTACAGCATCCTCACTGCCTTACAGCGGTGAGCCCCTAGTTAAGAAGGCCATATGCTTTATCATCCAAGCAGGAACACTTCCAAGAGTGAAAGGGCACTTTCTAAATAATTGTTATAAACCAACAGATGTAAAAAGAACATACATTCATCCTACCATAGTAGACACTCAATAAACATTCGTTCAATATAAATATTATTTTTTATAAAAGATTTTATTTATTTATTTATTTTTAGAGACAGAGGAAGGGAGGGAGAATGAGAGGTTGAGAAACACTGAGGGGAAAGAGAAACATCGATCGGTTGCCTCTCCCATGTAGCCTGACTGGGGATGAAACCTGCCGCCCAGTCACATGCCCTGACTGGGAATCAAACCAGTGACCTTTTGCCTTGCAAGACAATGTCCAACCAACTAAGCCACACCGGTCAGGGATAAATAGTATTTATGTAACTTATTTCTATTGCTTATTTTCTCCTTTCTCATTATCAATCTCATCATTCTCCCTTATCCCATTCTTCCCTCCCTGTCATCCAATTTTATTTCCAAAATAAAAAACTAAAATTGTATCAAATCTGTAATGACATATTGATTCTTTCAGTAAATTATCACTATTCTGAATGTTAAGCTGCCTCCCAGGGAGTAGAGTTACATTTTATTAATTCCAAATATAATTGCTTAGAGCCTAATATTTAATAAGCTTTGTCTCACATGAGCTAGGCAGCAGTGACCAAAATAAGCAAAGTCCCTGTCTTCAGAGAACTTAGATTCTTGTGAAGTTAGACAGAAAATATTCATACAAGTATTATAATCTTGGGTTGTGGTAAATTTTGCGAAGAATGTAAAATAGGAAGACGTGGTAGTCAGTGATGCAAATTTGAGAAAAGAAAGTCCAGAGAAAGGAGACATTTAAGCCGAAAATTTGATGAATGAAAAACCCAGGCATAGGAAGGGCTGGTGTAAGTGCTTAAAGCAGAGAGAGCAGTAAATACAAACGCCTGAAGGAGGATGAGTCGGTCAGTGCACTGCAGAATGGAGAGGTCACAGGGCCAGGGCCTAGCGAGCAAGAGGAGAGCAGTGCAGGTGTGGCTGAAGGCCAGCCTGGAGGTCAGATAGACCCGCATCAGAGCTGCTGCCTCTCCTCCTCCCAGTGGCATGACCCAGGCACGTGACTCATACTCTCTGTGTCCAAATTCTAGGATTGATATGAGTGAGGATTAAATAAGGAAAATAAACAAAAAGGGTCCTACACATATTAGATGCCATATGAACAGAGGATGCTATAGTTACAAAATTACCTTGAGTTTCTCGAATGGATGCTCTTAAAATAATTCATAAATAGACGTATGACTAGACACAAAAATTATAACGAATGTCATCTGTAAGATTTTTCATTTTGTTTTGTTTACACCATTCCATGATGGTCACTGAAAATTCCTGTATGTGTCCAGTCTGAATATAGACTGGGCAAAATAAAGATAAGTCACTTATGATTTCTGAAAACTCCTCAGGCATCCCAGGCCCTGTGTCCTTCACCTGTTTCCTAATCCCCTTGTCCCAGTGAGAATTACACATCACTATTAATTCTCCCACTAACAGAACCAGTGCTCAGGCCCCAGGTTCCCTGTCCTCTTTTTAACCCTCGCCACATCCTACTCTGTATCTTTCGTAGTATAAAACACTGCTGCTTCTAAAGAAATCTCAGCTAGTCAGTCCCTGCTGAAAGGGATTAAGCTTTCTAGCTGGAACTTGGCCTTCTGTGCTTGTCCTGAGCTGCGCCTGTTGTGCAGGTGCCATTCCAGCCACTCTTCACTGAAATGGACAACGTATGAAGTCCTTTGTGCAGCTCTGCAGGTGCATTAATTACACACTACCTGCATGCATCTAGAACACTTGGCAGTAGCAAAACTATAGTTAATGTTCTGTTAGGCAATGTCTCCAATGGTGGGTATTTTGAGAATTATAAGAGACCTTCAGATAACAGTTTAGTATAATTCAGAAGTCATCTGATTACCCCAATTGTGTCCCTACTCAATTTTGTTGCAAAATAAATCTTTTTCTTTGCTAATAATTCTTCAAAACTGATCATAGGTATCAGCCTTGGAAAAGGGTATGAGAGAGTTATATTTACTGCCATGAAAATAATCTCTAGTCAGGGAAATTTCATTAGCATTACTGAAATGTTGGCTCTTGCATGGATGTGCCCGCAGCTCTTCTCTGAAGCCAGGAATCCCTAAGGCACTTTCTTACTTTGATTTCAAATGTGGAAAAACTCAGTACTGCCAAAGATTGCATTTTTTTAAAAAGATGAATCTGAGTGGATTTTTTCACCAACTGCATAAGAAACTGAAGCAATTTAAATGACCTGTGTTGAAAATTAAAAAGCACTCATGTGGAAGAATAAGCCTATGGATCTCTCATTTGAAAAAGAATAAAGGTAATTAAGTCATCCTTTTTTAGTTAGTCCAAGGAAAACCCACTAAGATGAATCCCAGTTTGCCAGCTCATTAAGTAAAAATACATAAAGGTAGTCAGGATTATCTCAGCTTTCTTGAGACCAGGGTAAGGGAATGAACCAATCAATACACAGAGACTGGTCTGGTACCTGTGCCTCCAGCCCCCCTTGGAGAATACCATCTCTGCCTACGGATAGCTTATTTTCCTAGCCTTATTTTTATTTAGCTGATAATGGTTTTTAAGTGATTCCTTGGCTCATGGAGGAAGAGGCAGGGGACAGCAGGAGCTGGGTCTTTTTTTACCAGAAAGAAAAGAAATTCAAAGAATGGCACTATTATCATCACCAATTCCAGAGAATGTGAGTTTGCCATTATACAATGTCATTCATCTCACGCTAACAATAACGAGTTATCAAGAAAGGACAGACAGAGAAGTTTTTTATAGCTGTTTTAGTAGCTCATGCAGTTTCCTCATCAGGCCATTACTGATGAACAAAAATAGCAATATAAATATGAAGAGGGGTAAAGCAGAGAAAACAAGAAATGAGTTATTGTGAAGGGAAACAAGCAGACCTGTGCTAATACTTAAATTTTATACTCATTGAAGACAACGTCCTTTTCTTGTCTCTTCATGGTCACTGAATCCAAAGGACATAGCTCAAGTCTCATGAGAAAAAAAAAAATCTGCCTTCATCTTTCTCAGCTTATTTAAAATCCCATCACCAGGACTAGAAATAGCATAATGGTAGGTATTCCAATTACCTCTGGACTCACAGTATCACAAATACAAGGAAAACATTTTCTTCAAATTAAACTTTTAAAGTGTCCATCAAAAACCATGATCATATTCCCTAATCATGAGTATCCACGGGATAGAGGAGTTGTGGGATATTCTCCCAGGAATGGTGTCTCAGCCCAGGTCAAACTCTCTACTGCCCCCCACGTGTACAATGTGCCGTGAGCTATAGCCCCTGAGATCTCTCTTCAGCACTAGACTGTACACTGAGCCCACCGCCTTGGAAGTCGTCCCATTATGGCACAAACAGACCTCCAGATTCTTACACTTTGACCCTTGGAATCATTTTGGAGACACTGCTCCTCTTCTTCATGGGAAATTTAATTCCACTTACTGCAATGAATATGTATTGAGCCCTAATAAGTGCATGAGCTATAAAGCTAAATAAAAGAACAATCCTACCTTCAAGAGGCTCAGAATGTGGTGTGAAAGAAAGACACATATGCAAGTGACAGCACAAGTTGGACTAAAATCAGTTCGAGCGTAGACAGAAAGAGTGAAATGACTGAGGAGTAGAGTTTCAACAGGCAGAATGTGAGGGAAAGCATGCGAAGCAACTGTGACAACATGAGCACAATCAAATATAGTGAGTGTATTCAAGGAAATGAAAGCGATCTGTACGTGGAATGGATGGTGGAGTGTGGTCCGAGAGGAGGCTGGAAAGCTGACTCATACCCTCTTGTCTACCAGCACAGATCACCAGTTGTGATACTTCCTGTACCCCGTACTCTTTAAAAATGTTTCTTGTATTCCTACTGCCAGAAGATTTTTCAGTCAGTTCATCTCTTCATGTTTGATCTGTTTTAATTAGACTATAAATCCTGAAAGAAAAAAAAGTATTTCTTCTTTTTTTTTTTTTTGCGTATTCCACATAAGAACGAGTATTGTATACAAAAAGCAGTTTTTACTCTCAGTGATTCTGCGTTGCACTGGGCGTACTCTTCCAGAGCCCACGTATTTACAGGTAATTTTCTTCACAAATAAAGACGCCAGGAGAGAAGTCAAAATCACTTCCACCAAGGTCGGGGCAGGGGGAGGAACCCAATTTTTGGTAAATAGAAGGAGTCCTAGAAGATTATAACATTCATGATTCCTCGATTATCAGAAAATGGGGGAAATATTAAAGTGCTAAGAAACTCCTACTGCCCGTTGCCACAACCATCTCAAACTAGAAACAATGGATCATGAAGTCCAGTTTCAAGATCCACTAGAAATCATCAGCCTAAGATATTTTATTCCTTTTTTATCTCCTCCTACAACAATATTTCACAGTTCAAGTTTGTCTTTACTTGTCCTTTTTACAATCTTTTTCACAATTTTAAATAATGTAACATGCATTCTGTGGAAGAGAAAAAAAAAGACAGGATAGCACCAGATTTACTCTGACCTTTTTAAGGTTCCAAATTTAGTTAGTTAGCCATTTCTATCCTCTTAGCTTTTCAGAAGCTTGTATGCTAAAGAAAACTAAAAATGGCACACCCTCCACAGCACCAGCATTTAAAAGGTTAAATGGTTTATTTTTATCCCACTAAGCAGAGAATTAAAACTCCAGTGTGTTCAGGCTTGCTATGACAAAGATCACAGCAAGAATCTAGAAATTTGTTCTTAACCCTTTCCGCCTACAGTCCTCAGATCTCGCTCTGGGGGCCGGGGAGGGGGGTGTTCTTCCCAGATTTTACGAACTGTCAAACTGTGACTCTCAAAATTGGTCACAAGGCAGCAGGGCTGCTACCTTCGTTCCCCAGAGTTGATCACCTCGGTCTGCAGGAGCCCAGAGTACAGGATTCAAAGTCCCTGAATGTGGGACTGCCACTGGCAACAAACGAACTCCACCCTCTGGGTTGCTTCAGGAGCATATGATTTTTGTATATAGGGCAGTTTTCCCTCAAATGATCATTCTGATTCAGCTTGATGGATGGCGTCCTTTGTGTTCAGAAATAACTGTTTTCAGCGATATTGAGTAAAGCAAGAACCAGACTCACAAACCTTTCATCTAAAGAGGCACAAGGGCATACACAACAGGAGCTTGGGAAGTACCTACTGTACCATTTATAAGGTGTATGTTTTAGTTCTCTCTCTCTCCCTCCTCTCTCTTTCTCAGATTAACTCCAATTGCCCTTCTAAATTCTCCACACTGGGACACACATGCAAAAAGTGAAAATCCCACCCACAGATGGTGGAGGCTTTGTCTTCTCACTTGTGAATTAGACATGCATGAGGCTTCTTCTGGTTCAAGAGAAATGAAGTCACCAACAGGCCAGCCTCAGCAAAGCAAGGGAGCATCCAGCCACTCAACAGCTTTGATCCCTTTTTCCCCTCCTCAGTACTACTCTCAATTTTCAACCAAAATAGCCATGGCTTGTCTTTTCTTACCCATTGCAAACCCTGCTTTGAGAACACATAATGGGTGGCATAATTTCCAAGCATGAGAAAAGTGAACTACCCACTCTCACAAAACAAAGGAAGCCCACTGGGCTGTTAAAAAATGAAAGAATTAAAAATGGAGGGTTTTGTTTCCAGTAGGAGAAGGCTGGCTTTGGCCTTCAGAAGCACAGTTGAAGCTTTTGTGACCTACACTCTGAGAGCTGACCTGGAAAGCACATGTAGGAGGTGTGGTGAAAACACAGGTCTTACATAAAGCAAGTCTCTGCTGATGGAGAACTGATGCTCTCTGGGGTCCTAAAACTACACCTCTATTCTCAGAAAACAAAAATGTAAGTGATAATAATGCGTTACATTCCTCGAACATATCAGCCTTACAAAACCACACTAGCCTAGGTTTTAAAATTGTATTTGCGCTCTTCAAGGGATTTTCCTGAATAATATAAAAGTTCTCCTTTTTGCCACCTTTAGAGCACAAGAATGATGAGAACACAGGGGAGTCAAATCTTATGTGAAGTTAAATTCTAAATTCAGCATGCAAGGTAAAGAAAATTACATAGTCAAAATTACCCTTCAAAATTCCTCAAATTATCCATAAAGTAGAGTATGCATATTTTTGTATATACAACATTATACAGTAATTTTTATTCTTGCTAAATTGTGGGAACTTCCATGCTGGATTAATGCAAGGAATAAAAGGAAAATCTGCACAGCTCTCTGGGCATTCAAAATAGGAAAGATAGGAAAAGATAGAGAATTGTAAATCTTTCATTTGCTTGCATGGTCATCCCAGTCTCTGTTAATACTTAGCCTCAGTAACCTTAATACATGTTAACAGAAATTTTTTCTGGTGAGCATTAAATAAAATTCATCGAGTCAAGTCATACCCCCAAAATTGCATATGTAGACTTGATGTGACTCTCCTGTAATCGGTCATGATTTTTCAACCCTAATCATTTTATAAATGTATCTGCATCCATCATGTTACCTGATCCTTGTTAGGTCACAGGGACAGGTATGAGCATTCCCAAATGTAGATGAGAAGACAATCTGGAGTTTAAGCCACTTGTTCAAGGTCACTCTGATCATTAGGGACAGACAAGGAATTCAAACCAGATCATCTCTCCAGGGTAATGCCTCTTCCAAAGGACCCCACTAATCCAAAGGCCCTTGAAACAGAAACAGTGCACCTTTACATGGGGGACTGTAAAATATGAAAAAAAAAAATGGAAAGAGAAAGGAAGGAAAAGCATAGCTCGCTGTGATCACTCACTTTGAAATTCACTTTGAGTGAAATTCACTTTGAGTGCGATTTGTGAATAAACAAAAAAAAAAGGTGGGTTTTAAAGAAGTTATGGATAGTTTCTGAGAATTCTAGGGAAAAAGGGGAAATAAAATCCTAGCAATTTGGCAATGTTGGGGCTTTCTGTTACTTAGGAAGATTTACCCTGACACTAACCACAGCTGACACACAAATTTTGCCCTCACCCTAAATACTTCTGAAAATATATCAAGGTGGAAGAAAAGAAGAGTGAAAAAGAAGAGGAATAGAAGAAAAATGCAGTGATATACCTTCAGGAGTCATTTCCTCAGACTGGAGCTCACTTAAATCACTCTCTCCACTCAAGTCCTCTCTAACCCAACCCCCACACACAAACATGAAATAACTGTCCACAATTCGATTAAGGAAGTGCAAAGAAAAGGAATTTTGGATTATTGAATAAAAACAATAAAAATGATGTTTCTCACCCTGGCTGGCGTAGCTCAGTGGATTGAGCGCAGGCTGCGAACCAAAGCATCAAAAGTTCGATTCCAGTCAGGGCACATGCCTGGGCTGTGGGCCAGGTCCCCGGTGGGAGCCACATGAGAGGCAACCACACATTGATGTTTCTCTCTCTCTTTCTCCCTCCCTTCCCCTCTCTAAAAAAAAATAAATAAAATCTTTTAAAAAAAACAACAAACTGAAAAAAAAATGATGTTTCTCATTCTCATTCCCATAGTAAAATGGGAGAATTAGTTGTACCCCAAAAGTTTTTGGAATAATAAGACAAAATTGTGTTTTGATTTAAAAAATGAGATAAATATTTTATCACCCAAATAAGAAAATATATTTTAGTAAATATTAACCTAGACTTGAAAAGATCTGTTGAATCTCACAAGTAAATGGTAACCATTTATATTTGTAAGGAGGTAAAGAATTTGTTACTTTATCTGAGTGCTGGAATGCCCACTGACAAGCAATCTGGAGAAAAGGAAACATAAATAAAAATGATGACAGTAGAACAGGGAAAGGGGAATCAGCAAGAGGAGGCCAAGACAGAGTTCTTAGGGAAGTGGTCAGTGAAAATTCTACTGTGGTGAACCTTTAAGAATTTAAAGAATTTTTAAGAATTCAAGAACATTTTAGGTGCAAAACTGTCTTTTTCCTGAAAAGCCCTCCCCACACCACATCTGACAGATCAGGTATGCCCGCAGGCCAATGGCAACCTCGGATGTTCAGTTCCTTCCTGTTTGTGTAGCACCGGACACGTTGCCAAAACCTCTGTGTTCTCAGTTTTCTCAGGTGTAAAATGAAGATATAATACCCATTTTACAATGTTACTGGAAAAGTTACATGCACGAACACCCACAGTAGTGAATCCCATTAATGTTACTACCTAAAAAAACAGAATGGAGTTCTGTAATGTTCAATTTACATCATCATTTGACTTCCTTTCTGTCACTTAAAGATCTTCACTGTCTCCCCGCCCCACTGTGTGTATGTGTGCAGTGTGTGTGTATTAGGTAGAAGCTAAAGCCTGTTCTCTCTGTGAGTACTCTGTACAGAAAAGTTTTGGTCGAAATCAGTAGGAGCTGAGTTTCTCATCATAGTTTTCCAAGTGTAGGATAAAAGAACTAGAAACACAGGGGCAAAAATCAGCGCACATTCCTTCATTTAGTCAGAAAATATTAATTGAATACTCATTATTCTGGTGAGGAGGTAGGACAGCGAAGAAAAACACAAACTCCCTTTCCCCATGTAGTTCGGGTTCTAGTAGGTAAGAAAGATAGCAATAAATAAAAATACAAAGTAATGTCAGGTAATACTGAAAAAGATAAAGAGGACATTTTGAAAGAAAATCAGAGAAAAATGACATATTATAAATCATGGAACAGTGATAAGTATTTCCATTCCATGGACGCCTCATCTGAAAGGGAGGAAATCAGAAGACAATGGAACAATGTTTCTAAAATGCTAAAAGAAAATGATTGTCGTTTCAGATTCTTTATCACAAAAATAACCTTCAAAAATAAGGGTGACTAATCTGAGAAGGCTACGTACTGTATGACTCCAATTATATGATATTCTGGAAAAGGCAAAACTTGGACGCAATAACGATTAGTGGTTGATGGGGGTGGTAGTGAAGAGATGACTAGGCAGAGCACAGGGGACCTTTAGGAAAGTTAAGACGCACTGTTAGATACCATAATGATGGGCATCTGTGGTTATACATGTGTTCCAACCATTTCCTGTACAACACCCAGATTGCACCCATAGATAAATATGAACTTTGGGTGATTGTAATGTGTCAATGTAGCATCATCCTTGGTAAGACAAAAGGATGTCATACATGATACCTAGCAATGATGTTTTTATCTCATTTGATTTTTATAACAACCTTAATAAATTAGAGACTTACATTCTTGGGTGTGGGAGGAGGGGAAGCATACTCCTGGTTTTTAGTGAAGTATCAGGCCTTAGTACATACTTAATAATTGTGTTCAATGTATTGATTAATTCTAATTTAAAAAATAAACAATGAAAGCCAGAATAATTATAGAATTTTTTCTAAGGTCTAAGAGGCCAAAATAAACAGCCAGTATTGAGCACAGTCTTCTTATTTCTATACTAATTAGCTTTCCACTGTTCAAACTACCCTGGGATAACACAAGCCTGGCAGGGGCAGTGAGTTATCCTAAAGGAACCAGCTCAACTTCCTAGGCTATTCCTAAGTACTTCTTCCATTGTTGATTTAAAGGAAAGTACAAGGTGTGTGAAAGACTGGGGATGATAGGGAGGGTAAAACTCAACAGATGATTTAACATAGCCATATCCCAGAGCAGTGACTTCTTAAACTTTGGGACTGTCATGCACTGATAGACATGCATTGTCTTAATCACCTCAGACTATTATAACAAATGTCAGAGACTGAGTGACTTAACCAACACACATTTATTAGGGCGTCAACATACGAACTTTAGGGAACACAAAAATTCAGTCTGTGGCATACACATTACACCACACTCAGAATTTATAGACACACAGACACAACACACACAATGAAACAAGTTTAATGAACCGATACTTGTGCTCACTGATGTATATTTGCTCTAACTTATAAGAAAGAAACACTGATATTTTCTAGCCTATTCTATTATAGTTTATACTGGTAGCAACTAATTAGTGTGAGTTCACAACTCTAGCAGAGAGCAATCTGAAGTGAATAAGATTTTTTTCGAATGATTATTGAATGATTTTTCCCTGCTATTTTTTCTCTTCTGCTTTCCAAGTTGAAGGCAGAGGTCTCAACAGTTTTTCACAGGTTATGGGATAGCTCATAATCACAGTCATAATAATGCAGCCACCCTCCATTTATAAAATGCTTTACACTCTTTTGAATGTTGACTCTCACTTTCTTTCCTATGCCACATGGCTAGCCCCATGATTTAAGCAGAGAAATGCATTATTTATACTTTATAACTTAGGAAATTAAGGTTAAAAAACATTAAATACTTTGACCAAAGTTACGGAGTCAATTGGCAGCACATCTGTAACTGGTAGCTGTTCTTCCTCCAAATCAGTGCTCTTAACTGTGCCTAATGCCAAAAAAAACAAACATAAGAGAGATTTACTGAATTCTATCTACCATACTTCTGGGAGACCCAAAATGAAGGAAACACATAAGGTAACACAGAGGGGGAAAAGGATCCTGGTTGGAAGTCAAAGGAGTGGAGGGAGGCATTTGAGAAGCAAGTAAATGCTAACTATCCTATGGACAAAGGGACAATATTAATGTATATGTGTATGCATACATATAAAGTAGGAAAGCTTACCACTGAGAACATTTAAAACAGTAAGTTCTTATCCTTAGTTGCTACTTAATTTATGTGGGACTAGCATCCAGACCTAAAATTGATGTCTTTGTATTAATTACCAAGTTAACAGAGGTCTGGTTTCCAACAATAAAGTATAAAAAAAGAAAAGGTTATTCAAAAATAATCTTGCTTTTGTTTAAAACCATGCCTTCATTCTCCTTGGTATCAAGAGAAATATTCCCTCAGGAAATTAAAAATCGCCCACCATTGCGTGCCTGTCTTACAACCACGTGTATGGCTATCGGTTACAATTACAGAAGCACTGAACATTGGAAGGCAAAGGTGTAACTGTTTTAAGAGACAAATTTATTACCTGTAAAAACATAGACTATCTCCTGTCATTCATACACGCCTTTCGGATCCTAGGTAAAGTAGATGGTGATAACAAAATAAACCTCTATTTAAACCAAATAATAGTAGAAAGTTAACAAGTACTGGTTCCTGATTTAAAAAAAAAAAAAAGAGAGAGAAGCACATGTGTTTTCCTTACACCACTGTCTGATGTTTTTGGACAACCTACATACAACAGTGATCTACCCTAGGAGCTTTCTGCATTGCCAGCCTTGGCAAAGCAGCCTCTCTATAAGATTTATCAAGTATAAAGTTGGACTGCTCCTCTAAAAAATGAACTAGTCTGGAAATGCAATAATACCAATCATAAAGTTATTTCAAGGAAGGTTTTAAGAATGTGCATTGGAAGCCAGTGGACGGGTCAGACCCTGGGAACTACCAGGAGAAAATCTTGCATTAACAACAGTAGGAAACTGTTTCAAGGTGATTTGAGGACAGCACTTTGGAACTGATTTTAAACAATGAAAACCAAATTCAGTGTCTCCATATGGAAAAAAAGAGATTTAATTGGAAAAGCACTTAGCATTGTGTGCTATAAGAGTTATTTTGTTGCACAGTTTTTTATTATTTTTAACTAATCTCTTCATATAATCTTGCTCTGTGTTTTTCCTAAATACAGACGAGAAGATTCTGTTATTTTAGCTTACTTGGTGGCTCTGAGATTGTTCATTGAGATCACATCACATCTTCCCACAGCTGTTGGCAACGTCTTGCCTAAAATTAACAGATTTCATTTCTTCACTATAGAGTATAACTAATTTATTTTACCAGGGACCCCAAATGTCCTTTTAAAAACCTGAGAGGTTTTAAACGTAAGATACATGAGGATGCCAGCCTCTAATGTACTTTTGTAGGGTTAGGAAAGGGACATGAATAGCTATAATACTATTTACATATATAAGCTAGATTTTTGAAGCTAATGAATATCCTGCATGCCACATTCAACTTCTAAGTTTCCACCATAAAACCTGTTAAACCAACTGGAAGCTGAAGCACTTCCATTCACCGTCCACAGGCGTCAGCCAGGCTCCGGCCTCTGGTCCCAGAGACACACAGTGCACCACCCTGCTGCCTGATTGGCTCAAAGCTGGACAGATAACTCGGCTAGGCCACTCAAAGGAATTATTGCTGGAATGTTAGGAACAGGGCATTCTTTTTTTCTTCTTTTTTCCTCCTGAAATAAAAGGTACTAAAGATCAAGTACCTCTAGAGTCGACAGACTGGTACCACCTTTACCAATGCATGGAGGCAGCCTGTCTAAGAAGAAAGCCAACCTGGAAAAATGCAAAGGCAGGAATAGAAAGAGCTGTGCCCTCTAGATAGCAGATCACCACCTGGGTCCAGCTGTGCTTCAGATGGATATGAAATTTGACTTCTACTTTTACATACCCCAGGTTTCTGGCACTTGCAAAAAAATGGTTCTAGGAAATGTTACGGATAGCAGAAAAAAAAAATTAAGTGTGGCCATTTATTTTATGGTATATTCATAGAAAGTGACTTAAAGCAAAACTGTCAAGTTGTCCTTTTTGCGCCATCTTCCACCACGGTCTTTCCTCTAGGCCTCCTCTCAGCCCCACGCCACTACCCTCATCCAACTCTTTGCGCTCCCCTCTCCCCTTTCCAGAATCCAAACCCGCTCACGAGCAGAGTGGGAACGGAAATCGGTTATACTTTAATGTAAATGTATTCACTTAACAACCCTCTTTCGACTGTCAGAGTCATAGTAGAGGCTCCCATGTTTTCCTGTTTTATTTCTGCTGAGACCACCACTCAGCCTCCAAGGCTAAAAGTCCCAAGTCACATTTCACGCTGTTTCTTCTTCATCACCGAAAAACCAATCTAACACCAAGTCTTATTTTTAATTCTTTTGTATTTCTTTAACATTTGTCCCTTATCTCATTCAATTCCTTATTATTTGAACCCTAGATAAGTTCAGCCAACTCTTACTTAATCTCCCTGCTAGGTCCCTTCTAACTCATCCTATTGTCAAAATAATATTTCGTTATTACCATTTTCACCATGTCTTTTAACACTGATTTCACCTTCTCAGTTACATGAGCCTAAAACCTGGATAAAGCATACATTCTTCCCTCTTTATTCCTGATACTAAGCTGATCACCAAGGCCTATCAAGACTACCTCTATTGTGTTATCACTAAGTGTCTTTCTTGAGGGCTAAAATATGAGTATATAATTTTTAAAAGAAAGATATACAATGTGTCCTTAATCATATAAAGTCATATTCAGCTTCACTAATAATGAAAATGTACATTAAATTACACCACTTCAGATCTGCTAGGATGTCTATTATTTTTAAAAGTGTTGACAAAAGTGGAGAGAAATTGGAGCTGTTTTTTATGGTTTTGGGGAATGTAATTGGTGTAGCTGCTGTGGAAACTAGTTTGGCTATTCCCCAAAAAGCTAAACAGAATTTACCACATGACCCAGCAATTTCCTTGCTAGGTATATATCCAAAAGGATGGAAAATGTATTCAAACAGCTATTTGTACACCAGGTGCATTGCAATATTTACAACAGCCAAAAGATAGAAACAACCCAAATGTACATCAACAGATGAATGGATAAACAAAATGTGGTATATACATACAATGGAATATTATTGAGCCATAAAAGAAATGAAGATCTGATACATTCTACAACATGGATGAACCTTGAAAACATTATGCTAAATGATATAAACCAGTCACAAAATGAGAACTATATTTATTTACAGGAAATATTTAGCATAAGCAAATTTATAGACAAAGTAGATTACACTATTTATCTGAGAAAATCTTCGACCTCTCCTTTACTTTTGAAGGATAATTTCACAGGGTAGAGAATTAGGGATTGGTGGGGTTTGTTTCTCTCAAAACTTTAAATATTTCACTCCACCAGTCTTGCTTGCATAATTTCTTAGAGAAGTCAGATGTAATTTTTATCTTTGTTCTTCTGTGGGTAAGGTGTTTTTTCCTCCCTGTGACTTTTTTCCAGGATTTTTTTCTTTATCTTTGATTTTCTGTAGTTTGAAAATTATTTGCCTAGGTGTAGTTTTGGGGGTATTTTGGGGGCATTTATCCTTTTTATTGTTCTCTAAATTTCTTGGATCTGTGATTTGGTGTCTGACATCAGTTTCAGGAAATTCTCAGTCATTATTGTTTCAAATATTTAATCTGTTCCTTTCTTCTCTTTCTGGTATTTTCAGAATATATATCTTTTGTAGTGGTCCCACTGTCCTTGGGTATTCTTTTCTGGGTTTGTTTTTTTTCAGCCTTTGTTCTCTTTGCTTTTCAGTTCTGGAAGATTCTATTGATACATCCTCAAGATCAAAGATTCTTTCCTCATCCAACTTCAGTCTACTAATGATCTCATCAAAGGCATTTTCATTCCTATTAGTGTTTTCAACCTCTAACATATCTTTATTTTTTTAAAGTTTCTCTGCTTACATTGCTCGTCTGTTCTTTAATGCTGTCTACTTTATCCATAGAGCTCTTAGCATACCATTCATAGTTGTTTTAAATTTCAGGTCTCATAATTCCAACATTCTTGTCATGCCTGGTTCTGAGGCTTCTTCTATCTCTGCAAATTGTGTTTGTTGCCTTTTAGTATGCCTACTAATCTTTTCTTGGTAGCTGGATATTATGTATGAGGTAAAAAGAACTGCTTTATATAGGACTTCAATAATACAAGGATAGGGTTTTGGGAGGGAAAGCATTCTATAGTCATATGATTAGGTCTCAGTCTTACAGTGAGTTTATTTCTCTGGACTGTGAACTTAAGTATTTTTCAGTTTTCTCCTCTCCACCACACCCCACTTAGTGGTAACAGATGGCTACAACTTGCTGGAGTTGGGCATTTTCCTTTTCCTGGTCAGTTAAGCTCTGATAATACTCCACCAGACTAGGCTCTGGTTAATTAGTTTCTCTTAAGGGCAGACCTTGTTAACAGTGCTCTGGTGCCCTGCACGCACACACACACACACATACACACACACACACGCCTAGGTATAGTTTTGACTTTTTTTTTTTTTAGAGAGAGGTGAAGGGAGGGAGGAAGAGAGGGAGAGAAACATCAATGTGTGGTTGCCTCTCACCATGGCCCCCAATTGGGGCCTGGCCCTGTAACCCAGGCAGGTGCCCTAACTGGTAATCAAACCGGCAACACTTTGGTTCACAGCCTGTGCTCAAGGCGATTTTTCTAAAATATTTCCTGAGACCCTGGTTGAGTTTTTGGAGATAAAACTCACAAAAGTGTGGGAGGCCCCTGATAACTGGATTCCCCCAAAGTTTTTATTTCTCAGACTTGTCCATGCTGAGTTCCCAGCACTTCATCAAGTACAATTCACGTTTTCCTATTTCAGGAGTGGTTCCTATAGTTATTTCCACTAGCAAATCTCTGCTCCAGTGGAAGCAGGGTTTGCCCTACACTTCTCCTGCAGACCCAGGAAGCACTGTTGACTTTTAAGTCTCTTCAGATTTTTTACTTACTAGATGGAGTAGCAACTTCCAAGCTCCTCATGTGTGGAACCAGAAACCCAAACTTTCTTGACTCAAAGCATCTTTAATTAGTCAGTAATTTTTTATGGCATTCCTAAACCAAAAGTAATACCTCACAGTTTTGTTTAAGTAGTTAAGCCCAAACAACTTATTAAATATTTATATTCTAATGCCTTAACAGCAGTTAGAAAATTAATAATATACATGCATTGAAATCAAAGTTAATACTTTTATTTTATTCTTAAATCACCACAATTATTTAGCAAGAGGATATGTATACCTACTGGGTATGGCACAACTTCTCGAATCTTAAAATCAGATGGAATTTTACTTCCCTCACTTTATATTTCTCATTGACTTCCATGCGGTATTTGCTTTCTTTGCAGCAATCAGCAGAAACCTAACTTTGTAAAGATATGACAACACCAAAAGGAGCATAGCATAATGTAATGTTGAAACAGTGACTTACCTAAAGCTAGTTGTTTGTTCTATCTGACAAATATAAAATACTATTCGTGTTTCTCTCAAGAACTTAAAATATCCCATAATCCCTGGGGAATGACAAACAATACACCCACCCAAAGAGTCATATGCAGCTGTGAAGAGTTGAGAGGAATAGCACAATATCTTCCCATGAGGGGGTTTTAGTATGTGTTGCTAAGTAAGTAACATGGGGAGAAAAGCATATTAACCAAAGGAAGCATAAATGTGACTATAGGTATATATTTCTTATATTTAAAAAGAGAAAGAGAAACTATAAAATTATTTCTAATATTTACTATAGGCACAAGAAGATAACAGTGTAGAGGGGTCTGACATAAAATCTAGGCTTTTCTAAATATAACTTGTTTTTCAGATTTGACAAATATTATACATGTTTTACATAATTATAAAACAATCTTTGAAAGGAGGCTCTAAAAATAGAAAGCTAAATGAAGCAAATGAACTTAATTGCATATTGATTTTGTGGCATAAACACACAGAGAGTAACTATTTCATGTGATTATAAAATACAAGAATTAAAAAATAGTGTGAAATTCTTCAATTGTATTAAAAACTATAAAAACCTGTCAAACTTCTGTCAGTTATCTTATACTATTGGAGGAAGTGTTTACACTGTTACTCTGAGACTACTTTTTCTGTGCTATTGATTAAAACAATTTTGTTGGTATTGTTGAGAACTGGGATTCTCTGGGAAAGCAGATAAAGATGTAAGCTACATGAGACTAAGAAAAGGAACCCTAGTGGAGTTGGGAGAATCAATATGAGTTCATGATATATTTTTTCTTAAAATACATTCCTGAACTCTAGCACCAAAACAGCATCCAGCACCAATCTTGTCCTACAAAGAAAACCCAGCGTAACACCATAACTAGTTCACTCCGTTCCACTTTAGTTTGGTTAAGTGTCCCCTGGAAACACCTGGGAAACAAGTCAACTGGTGAGTTCTCTCATTTTATGTAATTAATCCATTTCAGCATACCCACTTCTATTGGCCTTTTTATCTCTTTCTCAATCCTCAGACGAGAGAACTCCAACACCTCAATGCTGTTTACCGTAGGCTACCTCTCCCCGTAGACTTCAGATAACCATCCCAGCAGTGCCTCAGGATTGGTTCCAGGTATACTTGTCACAACATTAAGGCCTGAGTCATGGAAGGATGCCCCATATCAATATGCTCCCAATTGTCCAGTTTTATATTCTTTCTTTCAGATCCAGCATTTTAAAGTCCATTCTAAAGTATTTTACCTTGGGTTCTTCCAATATGTATTAGCCAGGTCCTGTAGATTCTTGGATGACCGAGCCCTTTCTTCCCATGACAGGAACAGTAATTCCCAATTGGGCTATGCTAAGGTCTGATCTTAGCCATTGGTTTAGAATAATGGCAAGGATAGATAAAAGAGCGAGTGTCATCCTATGAGGCTACTGCTACTTTCCATGATATCTAAATAAAAAGAAGAGTCTATCTTATAAAAACGGGGAGTGAGTAAATGAGTCAATTCTATTGGTCCAAACAGGGAACCTGGGAGTTGAAGGCTGTCAAGTACATGCCCCCAAATATCAATATCTTTTCCAGTTGCTCATCCCTCCCCTAAGGGTCTTGCTTTTACTGAGGAAGAATTTATTATAGCGAAGATTATACCTTTTTTCTAATGTCATTAATCTCACAGCCAGGACCTTAATTTTCAGTACTATCTGCCCTCTTGGTTCAGAAGGTGAGATTCTCTTTAAATGCCACCCCAGTGACCGTTTGTTTCTCACACTGCACCTTGATAGTTGGAGTTGGCTGAACTGAACCAATAATTTTCTTTCTTTGAGATTTAACAAAAAGTAAACAAATTTGTAATTTTTATAATTATTACAGGGAGAAATTGTTTAAGAAGACATCTCCAACTATTCCCAAAACAATCTGAAGTGAGATTCTTGGCAATTGGATGCTGCAGCTTACGGACCATTATCATCAGCCCACTTCCAACAGAAATGTGAGTGACCGATGCTATCTGGTCAATAGTTCTCCAATTAGAGAACCCCACTCCCAGTTTCAACTGTTCTGGTTCATGTTCCCCCAGAGGCAGACACTGATAGAAAAATTCAATGCAAGTAGGTCATCTGCTGCGATCCTAAGATGTGTGAGCAGAGCAGGGTTGTAAGTCAAGAAAGAGAAGGAAGTGTGTATCATCAAGCATCCATAATGCTCACCAATTACAACTGTGAGCGTTATAAAATAATCCCATAGGGAACCTTAAAATTGATCTAGAATACATGCCTCAGAGTATTCCCACCCAAAGGGCAAGGGATCTGCCATTCATTAGCTGAGGACTGCACGAAAGAAAGGAAGTAGATAAACTTCCTGGCCTTGCCATTCTACCCAGAGAAAGCCCCAAAGCAAAGAGGTGTAGAGGCTGGCAGTAGGAAGCCACCATTTGTAAACTGAATCTGTAAGGGAATAGGATTATGAGTGGGGCATTTTTAGGTTCATATTTTTTGCTCATCTACAACTCTGTTCCAGTTCTTTTTCACTGTAGTGGCACTGCTGAAGCTGTTTTCTCTGTAAACAGGACTCTCCTCTTTACCCCAACCCCAACCACATACCTGTTTGAATCTATTGAAATCCTCCCTGGGTTTCAAGGTCTTACTAAACTATCAAGTCTTCCCTCATCGCCTCCATTGAAATTAACTCATTTGCTACCTACGTCACCATACCTGTTACCATAGTACTTTGTTTGTATCTCCATCTCAGCATGTTGTACATTTTGGACAGTAATAGAGTTATTTGAAAAACATCTCTCTTGCTCACTAGATTTGAACTACTTGAGGGCAAGGACCAAATCATATTGGCATTTCAAAATGTCATAAAGCCCCCAAAAATGCTTTGAATACAATTTTGTTTAATAATCAACTATTAAATTATTCTATTCATTCACTTACCAAGTATTTATTGAGTGCCTACTAAGTAAGGTGTTTAGTGCTAAGTACTTGGGATAGAACAGAGCCAGAAAGGCATGGAAGCTAATTCCTCCCTCCCCTTCACCAAATTTTTCCATTTTTTACAATTAACTACTGGATGAGTCCAAGATTTTTTTTTTTTCGCTAAGGTGTGAATTACTTCTGGTTTTTGTGTGTTTGTTTTTAACCTCCTACCTGTATCATCCTTCCTCATATAACTATAATAATAGATAATACATATTGCACACATACTCCAGGCCAGATCATGTTGCTTGTTTCAACTCATTGAAACTTTAGGTTTTAATAAATAATTACATTTTATAAATCTGGTAACTGACATACGAGAGATGAGTAATTTGCCTGAAAGTATAGAGCTCACAAGTGGAGGAAGAAAGGAAGAGCTTTATACTATCTTCGTGATTTTTATTCTTACTACTCAAAATGCCCTCTCCAAGAATGGTATACTCATGTGCAATGAAAATACCAACTGGAATGCCCTCCTGCATTCATCCATTCAAAACCCTTGAACTAGTAACTGTATAATTATATCCCTCCCCAACACTGTGTTTTTGTTTTTTGAGAGTATATCAAAATTTCGCTTTCTCTATTTTGAGTTATAAAAGAGATTTTTACGAGTGATAAAGGTCTCATATTAAGAAATTCATTTTCTTTCTCATAATCTTTCTTTGATGTTCTATATCTCTATGCAATAAACATTTAAACTTCTCTTTGAAATACTGACAGAAAAAAATTATTAGTGGAATCACAGTGTGTGGCCTCTTTCTTCTCTTCAGAAAAATTTGGTTTAGAAATTTTACTATTTTTTTTATGTTACCCACAATGTCGGCTCTCAGTTCTTGAGTCAGACAAAGGAAGAATTTAGAGCTAAGAACTCTAGTGCAAAGGGAAATTTACTTAGCAAGCAAAGTAAAAGTACATTCAACACGAGGAATCAAGCAGGCTGATCAGAAAGCTTCCTTGGCCTTTTAGAAAGTCACAGAGGCAGAAGAAGTGAGCCAGCTGGACTGCATGGACTCAGGAAACAAGTTACAGAGAAAAAAGAAAGGTCCTCAGAGACAGGTTCGGGGGGTTTGCTCAAGATGAGCTGCTGCCGCCTACTGCTCCACTAGTTGCAAGTCTCATGGGGACTCTTAGAGTTTAGGAGAAAGAAAGTAAAGATACACATCTCAAGAAAGAAGGAACAGGTATGCTCTTGAGTGAGAGCACTCATGAGATCCTTTGTCTTAAGGGTTTTTATCTGTTTTCTAAAGGCAGAAATTTTAGAGGAGGTCTCAGGAGAGGATCTCAATAGCATATTCAGCAGCTTTCAAAGTATATCCTTTAATATGATAATTCATCAAAAGGAGCATTCAGGGTCAGGGCTGTGGTCTCTACTGCTTGGTCAGCACTAAGGTAGGAGGTCATTGGTTATTGCATCTGGTCCTGATGCCAGCTGTAGCATCATTTTCTCTGGTTGTGCTGCTTTTCTGGGCCTGGAGCTGAAACACAACTGAGGCCTAGACGTTATCTCTAGTTTGACCAAAATTCTAACTCTGTGGTCAATAGACCTGTGGCTTTGTTTCTAAAATTATTTGATGCTGGTCAGAATCTCATTTTCCTGAGGGCTTAATGCTTAAGGGAGTGGTCATGCAAAGGAGAAGGAAGCAGGAGAGTAAGGGTGCTGGATTAGGCCAGTTTGAATCAGCTGTCTCAGTTTTCCCATTCCACTTGCCAAGGAATTTTTGTAGCTTCTTACTATCCTGATTCATTTAAATTAAACAACAGGGTATAATGGTAAGATTAATGGGAGGCTGGAAATGTTATTAAAATAAAAAACTGTCTATTGCAGTAATTCCCTAGGCCCTCACTTTGACTCAGCTCTCACTCACTCACTCACCCAGAGCAACTTCCAGTCCTGCAAACTGCACTCATGAGAGAGAGGAAGGGAGAGGGGAACACCAATATGTGAGAGAAACATCAATTGATTGCCTACCATATGCATTGTATGTGCCCTGGTCCAGGGATGGAATACAAAACAAAGGTGATCACAGTAAAATAAAGGACACTGATACATGAAGAAATGATTTAAGAGCTAAAAAGAAGCCTTATAACCAAGGGCAAACAGAAGAAACCACTTCATCACAAAGAGACTGGTAAGGGGTGCAGAGGGGCTGATGGGGCTTCCACAGGTGGCAGCTGAAGTTCCAGAGGAATATTTCAGTGGACAGAGGGTTCTCCCTGAGAAGTGTGGGGTCTGAACCCCAGGCTGGGCTCCGGAGCCTACAGCACCAGAACTGGAAAGGAACCCTGATAATATCCAGCTGTGAAAAACAGCAGGGTTTCCATCTGTCAAGGAGAGATGGCCGGATTTGCAGAGAGCCTCTTAAAGGGCCAACACACAAAGTCTCATTTGCAGCCACTTGCCCTGAGCTCCAGCAGAGGGAGGGCAGAGTGGACTAGAGACACTTGAGAAGAGCCTGGAGTTGGTGGCTCTAAGGAGAGAACTGAAGGAACAGCCACCAGGTCCCTGTATTGAAGCATTCCCCATACTGCAGAAACCATCTTTCTCAGGCAGAGTACTCCTGCCCAAGTGACATCAGACTGAGAAGAAACAATAGCCCTGTCCACAGAAATTACTCTGCCCCACTCTGTGGTGCTTAAGCTGGGCTACAGATTAAAGTTTAAGACTGTTACTGGTTAGTGTAATGACTAAGGTGGACAATATAAAGAAGCAGCCAAACTGGGCTGACAAAAAACAGACCCCAAATGAAAGAACAAGAAAATTTTCCAGAGTAAAAACTAGATGAAATGGAGGCAAACAATTTATCAGATAGAGAGATTAGAGTAATTATTATAATGATACTCAACAGCATGAAAAAAAGATGTAGAAACCATTTAAAAAGCCAGTCAGAAGTAAAAAATGCAATATCTGAAATAAATAATATACTGGAAGGAATAAATAGTAAGTAAATTAGATGAAGCAGAGGACTGAATCAGTGCCTTGGAAGATAAGGTAGAAAAACACACTCACAGAGCAGCAAAAAGTAAAACAAATTTTTTTAAAAAAATGAGGAGGGCTTAAGAAACATTTTGGACAAAATGAAGTATGACAACATCCACATCATGGGACTACCAGGAGAAGAGAGCAAGCAAGGAATCCACAACCTATTTGAAGAAATGATGACTGAAAATGTCCCTAATCTGGTGAAGGAAAAGACACACAAGTCCAGAAAGCTCAGAGAGTCCCCAGAGAATTTGGACCCAAAGAGGCCTACACCTAGACACATCAAAATTAAAATAACAAGACTTAAAAACAAGGAGAGAATCCTAAAAGCCACAAGAGAAAAACACGTAGTTACGTACAAGGAGCTCCCATTAAACTGTCATCTGATTACTCAACACGAACATTTCAGGTGAGAAGGGAGTGGCCTATAATGTTCAATGTGATAAAAAGCAAGGATTTACAACCAATGCTACTTTACCCAGCAAGGCTATCATTTAAAATTGAAGAAGAAATAAGGAGCTTCCCAAATAACAAAAAGCTTAAAGAGTTTGTTAACACCAAACCAGCACTGCAACAAATGTTAAAGGGCTTGCTTTAAGGAGAAGATGAAGAACAAGAGAAAGAAAAAAATAGAAGAAAATAGTCTAACAATACAATGGCAGTACATACTTATCAATAATCACCTTAAACGTAAATGGCTTAAATGCTCCAACCAAAAGACATAGGACAGCTGAATGGATAAGAAAACAAGGCCCATATATAGGCTGCCTCCAAGAGACCCATCTCAGATTAAAAGATACACAGACACTAAAAGTAAAGGGACAGAAAAAGATATTTCATGAAATGTAAAGGAAAAAAAAGCTGGGGTAGCAGAACTTACATCTGATAAAATAGACTTTAAAATCAAGGCTATAGTAAGAGACAATGAAGGACACTACATAATAATATGGGGAACAATCCAACAAGAGGGTAGAACCATAGTCAACATTTACGCACCCAACATGGGACACCAAAATATGCAAAGCAAATCTTGATGGACATAAAAGGAGAGATTAATAGAAATACAGTCATAGTTGGGGATTTTAACAACCCATGACTTCAGTGAATAGATCTTCCAGACAGAACATTAACAAGGAGGTAATGGTCTTAAGCAACACACTAGATTAAATGAATTTCACTGGTATCTTAAGAGTATTTCATCCCAAAGCAGCAGAATATATGTACTTTTCAAGAACACATGGAATGTTTTCTAAAATAGACCACATGTTAGGACACAGAACAAGTCTCAATAAATTTAAGAAGATTGAAATCACGTCAAGCATCTTCTCTCTGACTACATGCTATGAAACTAGAAATCAATCACAAGAACACTGGAAAATATGCAAAGACATGGAAGCTAAATAACATGTTATTAAACAATGAATGGGTCAACAATTAGATCAAGGGAAAAATAAAAAAATACCTTGAAACAAATGAAAATGAAGACATAACAACCCCAAATCTGTGGGACACTGGGAAAGCAATTGTAAGATAGATATTCAAAGCATTACAGACTTATCTCAAAAAAAAAAAAAAAAGGAAAGAAAAAGAGAAAGCTCAAATAACCAATATAGCTTCACACTTAAAGGAGACTGAAAAATAGCAACAAACAAAGCCCAAAGTGAGTAGAAGGAAGGAAATAATAAATATTAGAATAGAAATATACAAAGAGTCTAAAAAAATTATACAAAAGATCAATGAATCCAAGAGTGGTTCTTTCAAAAGATAAACAAGACTGGCAAACCTTTAACCCATCCCATCAAGAAAAAAAAGAGAGAGGACCCAAATAAATAAAATCAGAAATGAAAGATGGAAAATTAACAACTGACTCCAAAGAAATACAAAGGATTTTAAGAAAATATTATAAACCACTATATGTCAACAAACTGGACAATGTGGATGAATGGATAAATTCCAAGAAAATACAGTCTTCCAAAATTAAATCAGAAAGAATCAGAGAATCCGAGTAAAAAGATTATACATAATGAAATTGAAGCAGTAATCAAAAAACCCCCAACAAAGAAAAGCACTGGACCAAATGGCTTCAGGGGTGAATTTTATCAATCATTCTGAGAACTAACACCTCTCTTTCTAAAACTATTTCATAAAATTCCAGAGGAGGGAAGGCTCCCAAACTCATTTTACAAGGCCAGCATTGCCTTAATTCCAAAACCAGATTGAGACGTTAAAGAGAAAGAAAAGTATAGATCATTATTCCTGATGAACATAGACACTAAAACCCTCAACAAAATATTAGCAAACCAAATACAGCAATGCATCAGAGATCACATACTACGACCAAGTGGGATTTATTCTGGGAATGCAAGGTTGGTACAACATTCACAAATTTATAAATGTGATTCACCACGTAAACAAAATGAAGGACAAAAACCACATGATTGTATCAATAGATGCAGAAAAAAGCATTTCATAAAATCCAGCACCTGTTTATGATAAAAACTCTCATCAAAATGGGATTAGAAAGAACATACCTAAATGTAATAAAGACCATATATGACAAACCCTGACAACATTATACGTAATGGGCAAAAACTACAAGCGTTTTCCTTAAGATTGGGTACAAGACAGGGATGCCTGCTTTCAACTCTTATTCAATATAGTACTGGAAGTCCTAGCAACAGCAATCCAATCAGACAAGAAGAGAGAAATAAAAAGTATCCAAATTAGAAAGGAAGAAGTAAAACTGTCATTATTTGCAGACGACATGATACTATACATAGAATATCCCAAAGATTCCACAAAAAAAAAACTAGTGGAACTGATATATGAATTCAGCAAAGTAGCAGGATACAAAATTATTACCTGGAAATTAATGATATTTTTATATGCCACTAATAAACTAACGGAAAGGGAAAGTAAGAAAACAATACCATTCACAATTGCTTCAAAAAGAATAAAATACCTAGGAATAAACCTAACCAAGGACGTAAAAGACCTGTACTCGGAAAATTATAAGACACTGAAGAAATAGAAGATACAAATAAGTGGAAGCACATACTATGTTCACAGATAGGAAGAATTATAATCATTAAAATGTCCATATTACCCAAAGCAATACATAGATTCATTGCAATTCCTTCAAGATTCCAATAATGTATTTCACAGAACTAGAACAAATATTTCAAAAATTTATATGGAACCACCAAAGGCTCCAAACAGCAACAGTGATCTGAGAAAGGATAAAGTTGGAGGAATCATGCTACGCAATATCAAACTATATTATAAGGCCATAGTAATCCAAATGGCATGGTACTGGCATATACACAGATACACAGATCAATGGAACAGAATAGAGAGCCCAGAAATAAACACACACCTTAATAATCAATTAATATTTCAAAGAGGAAGCAAGCACAAACAATGGGATAATTTATTCATCAAATAGTGTTGTGAAAATTGGACAGATATGTGCAAGAAAATGAAACTAGGCCACTTTCTTATACCACTCACAAGAATAAATTCAAAATGGATCAAAGACTTAAATGTTAGACCCAAAATCATAAAAATTATGGAAGAAAACATAAGCAGCAAAACCTCAGACATTGTTCATGGCAATATTTTATTGCACATATCTCCCCAGGCAAAGAAAATAAAAGAAAAAATAAACAAATAAGACTACATCAAACTAAAAAGATTTTGCACAGCAAAACAAATCATCAACAAAATAAAAAAACAACACATGGAATGGGATAATATATTCACCAATACGCCTGATAATGTTACAGAGCAAAACAAGGGGGGCCCAGGACGATAATACTATTATTGAAAGAGACTCAGGTCCGTCTTGTCCGCCGCCTTAAAGGAAATATATCTCTCAATGCCAGAGATTCGTGAAAAGGAAAGGAAATGTTTATTTAGTGCTATACAAACTTAAAGTAGTGACCTAATATCTTTACCAAAATCTTAAAGTCCCTTAAAACACCCACAAACGCACACAGTCCTTCCTTCCCCCTTGCCCAGTCTGGGGTACTGTATCTCAGGAAAGGAAATAGAAGTCCATTCTCAGGCAGTGTCTGGTTCTTCCCAGTAATCCAAGCTCGGCTGGTAGGCCTCTCTCGGTTCTCGGCACCATCAGCTGTGTCTTCGGGATCTCTGCTAAAGCTAGGTGATGGTTCCTCCTACTACTGCTGCGGGGGTCCCCACTCTGGCAAAGGTGCGTGATCCTCTCTCCACCACTCCAGCCACGTGGTCCTCTCTCACAGGGCTGCGGGAGCCTCTATTCTGCCAAAAGCCGTGTGATTCTCCTCCAGGGCTGTGGGAGCCCCTACTCTGCCAAAAGCCGCATGGTTCTCCCCTCACAGGGCTGGGAGACCCCTCTGCTCTGCCAGAAGCCGCATGGTTCTCTCTTCTATGGCTGCCGCACCTGGGCTTTTAAATCCCGCGCCAATCTTCCTCTGCAGCCCCACTTCCGACTCCTCCCACACTCGGCCACACCTGCCCTCAATCTGCTATCCTTTCCAGCTTTTCTGGTTGCCATCATGGGTCTGGGCAGGTGTGGCCCCATGTCATGGAGCCAATCATCTCCAAGCTCTCACGCAGGCGCTGTAACTCAGGGGGCCTGCCCCCTCCACACCAGTTACATCTTGGTGGGGAAGTTACTTCCATCCCCCTGGCTCAGAGCAAGGCCATAGCCATTTAACATATCTATGTAGCCAGTCAAAGGTTATAGATATGTTAAATGACCATACCCCAGAGGTTGGCTGCAGAGCTGTTGCTATGCAAAACAGCTCTCAATGGGCCTGCTCCATTTGTCCCTTTCCTCCAACCACACCTGGGGGTGGGGGTAGGACATCCTAGTATTTTCTGAACACCTTGAGTTCTGGACCCCATTTTAAATGTCCATTTGGGGTCCCCCCCTTGGCCGCACCCTGTAACAATAAGAGGTTAGTATCCAAAATTTATAAAGTACTTTAAAAAACTCAACTCCAAAAAAAAACAAATTACCCAATTAAAAACTGGTCAAAGAACCTTAATAGACATTTCTCCAAATAGGACATACAGGTGGGCAATAGACACATGAAAAGATGCTCAATGTCACTAATCATCAGAGAAATGCAAATTAAAACCACAGTGAGATATCATGTCACTCACACCTGTCAGAATATCTCTTATCAATAAATCAACAAACAACAAATGATGGTGAGGGCATGGAGAAAGAGGAACGCTTTTGCATTATTGGTGGAAATGCAGACTGCTGCAGCCACTGTGGAAAGAAGTATGGAGATACCACAAAAAATTAAAAATGGATCTGCCTTTTGACCCAGTGACCCCACTTCTGGGAACATATCTGAAGGAACCCAAAACACTCATTCAAAAGTACAGAAGCACCCTGTGTTCATTGCAGCATTATTTACATTCATTAAACTATGACAGCTAGTGATGGGAGTTGAGGAATGAAGGGAATGAACCAAGAGGAAAAAGGACTCAAGGACATGGACAACAGTGTGCTGATTGCTGAGGGAAGGGGGAGTATCAGTGGACAAAATGGTAATGGAAAAAACACAATAAAGATTAAAAAAATTAATTACAAAAGATAAAACAAAAAACTAAGTGTTCTAAAAAGAATTATTTTGAACAGGGTACTGTTCAAGGTACCCATTCAAGGTAAAAAGGGTACTGGGAAAATCAAATGAAAAAAAATAAAATAAAGAAAATAAGTTTTGCTTAATTCTAAAAATTTTATTTTAAAAACTTAAAATATGTAGCTTATCAGAAGTTATTAATGATTTTTAAAGCTCTTTCTAATGTATTTTCTATTAATTAATTTTCAAGTTCTAAATTGTATCAGTTAGTGGGTGCAGCCTCTATGGACGCACATATTGAAAATGAGTTAAGTATTTTTAAGAATCTATTGTGATGCCTGATGTAGGATTGGCAGTATTTAAATGACTCTGGCCTGCAGCTCATCATCTCAGGCTGTGAATTCATTAAATTTGAAAAGAGGCAGGCAAAACATTCATTCTGAATGGGAGATATCCAGGAGAATGAGCAGGTTGGTCCAGGAGTTGCAGTTGGGTGCCTTTGAAGAATGGTAGCACACCTTTTCCTAAGTAAATACTGAGTGTTTCGACATATGGTGTTTGTGAACACACATGCACCCTCTCGGTAAATAGAAAACAGCCCTTGATCACCTAAGCTGTCCAAATGGAAATTATCCTACTGTCTCATCCATCATTGCTTGGTTCAAGCACTGTATAATTCATTTCCTACTCTTGGGCCTCTGTATAAGATCACAAGTGCTGCTGTAGTATTTAGTATTTCAGGTCGGAGATGTGAAGTGATGCATAGGTACAGTACTTCATTTGAGATGATTACAGAACACTGTGACTTGTAAAACGTTCTCAAAAATAAATAAGTTCGTGAGCTAACTTGAAACCTTAACATTGAAAGAATGATAGCCAGTGGAATTCTCTGCATTTTTTGAGGATGTGGTTTTCTGCTGAGATAATGCTGGATTTTAAAGCTCTTCTTACAGAGAAGTACACTTCAAACTGGCTTTAAAGATTCAGTGTGTAGGCTTAAAAATCTACCTTTAGGAAAAGTGGGACTGGCAGGTACCCTAGAATAGAAAAATAAACAAATGAACAAATGTATTCACTCTTCCTCTGGGAATTCCAGGCTTAAAAAGTAATGTAAGAGACATTTTGCTTTCCTTTTCTTCTTCAAAATCACCATAAAGTGATACTGACCTCAGGACTCTGTGTGTGGCCCATTTGATGTGGTTTGGGCCTAAGGAAAAGCTAAAGGCTAAATGTCTTTTAAGCTGGTGAAAACCAACATAAATACATCCCAAAGGCCACTATTTCCATTAGTTGGCAGCCTGTATACAATATTAAAAGCATTGTAAAGAACAATATATACTCACTTTTCCAATGTTTTATTTTCCAAGAGCATTTCCACACTGTTTTCTGAACACTGATTCAAAGTAAAAGTAACTTCCATTCCTGAGGGGAAGCAACGTTTAAACAAACAAACAAGTAAACAAACTATGGTATACAGAGTAGAGAAGCCTTAGTTCAGTAAACATTCTAAACACAGAGCTGCATAAAACAAACCGTGGAGGCTAATTATAGTGCATGTGTAACATGCACAGGAGTGCTTAGCACATGGTTTTTAGCAGATTGCATAGTTATTGATCTTCATACAATAGGTCGCACCTATTTCCAAAGTCAATTTGAGGAGCCAGGACCAATGCTCAGTATGAAATGAACTAACTGCCTTTAAAATAAGTTTTATTTCATCCACATCTGAAATTAGTTTGAGTTAAAACAAATTTACATTATGATTTTGGTGTGATCCTTTAAAAATCAACAGATACTGGCCAGTCATGTGTAAACACAGTTGTAGAAGCTGATTCTATAAGTCTGAAAGCTGTAATCCCATTATATACATAAGAGGTATTGATATCTGGGTCAACAATAAAGAGAGTTCAAACAGCACTGTTTATCCCTTTGTTTGCATTTTCTGTATTAGGAACTACGCTTTCACATATCTCTGTGCTATAGATACAGTCCTAAAGACCTGAATGATTCACATGACTCTAAAACAGGGCCTAAGAATCCTTTCAATCTCCTTTTTCCTCTTGAGCTACTAAAAATGTGTTTCAGCTTGCCTGATAGATATTTGTTTGTGTTTCCTAACAGATTTCAGAGGCATATATTGATAAATTTTATTTTATTTCTATGAGCATGCCATTTTGAAGAAAATGAAGGATAAATCTTCTCCAAGATGCCCATGTATGCATCAGAATGGCTAGGATGATTAAAACAGAAATACAAAATATTGAAGAGTATATAAAACTGGCACTTCTATGTACTACAGGTGGGAGTTTAAATGGTACAAACACTTATGGCATGTGTGTGGCGGGGGGGGGGGGGGTGCAGTGTGGCATTTATTGGCCACAGTCCAGAAGTCCTAGCCATAGAACTTGGTCAATAGGACTCTACCCCTGGGTTATGCCATACCAGCCCCTGCACTGCTCCATAAGTGGGACCATGAATGGACCAGAGGGACAACTCCAAGATCTGAATTCTCTCACTTAGCTATCAGGAAATCATGTGAACTCTTTCTTCCTAACACACCATGTTATACACTAATGTCACCATGGACAAGAAAATAAAAAAATAGGCAGAAATAAAGGGATTGTGTAACTGTCCCCAAATATTGGGCCTATATAAAGGATCAGTTTAAATTATTAGATCAGGCTAGTTTTAATATAACATTACTAGAAGTAGGTTTTTTTTCTCACGTCCCATCACTCAGGAAACCATAGGAGAGACCATGTCAGTTAAATACAAAATTAGAGAGCTATGTTTTCAGAGTTCACGTCTGAGTTACAGTATCAGTAAGTTTTTGATCCCTCTAAAATGCTAACAAACTGATGATAAGCTGGGAAGCAAGATCTCAAATGCTCCAGGGCACTCATTTCATTTAATAAACTATTATTCCCATTAAATCTAAGACTTTTCGTAATGGGCTCTGTAGCAATCAGGGTGGTTAAGAACATGGGCTCTGAAATCAGATAGCCCTTAGGTTTTAGGTTATGTTCCATAACTTTCTGGCTCTTTTCCACTTTTCTAAAGGATTTACTGCTGCTGACTAAAAGAAAACAGAACTGTAAAAGAAAGCGGAAGTTCCAAAGTTACAGTCATCAGCACAACATCACCATCAACCATTATTCTCCTCCACAGCCGCTACTAACTACCCACTGGACCCCTACTGTGTGCTGTTTCCCCATAATAGAAAAACTGAGGCCATCGAGGTTATGTAACTTGCCAAAATCACGCAGTATGAAAGTGGTAGAGCCAAGATTTTAACCGAGGATCATCTGACTCCAAAAGCTATGTTATAGCCAATGCCCATCTCACAGACTGAACCTAGGGCTAGGAAGGTTTAAGTGTGCTCTTCCCACAAGGCTACACTGCCTCTCGGCACCGGGCCACATGCATTCCTACGCTGCCTCCCAAACACACAGCATACTGTTCTGACCACAGGAGAGCAACAATGAATGTCAGAGCTTGCAGGACTTGTGAGAAATTCCTCATTTTGCACACGTGAATTCTGAAGCAAAGCTACATGGTAAGAAGCAGGCCTAACACTCACATCTCCCGATCCCATGATCTGCATTCTTTCTCCTTCCTCCCCGAACCCACCACGTGTTTGTTTATTTTGTCCCATTCCAGAGCCTAAGAGAAGAAAAACATGTGGGGAAGAGCAGGTGGTGGCAGTCAGAAGAGAGTGGGTGGACCAATCTCTGCAATTCTTAAAAGAAGAAAGGGGCACTGGGCCAGGTGCAAGAAGTGTCCCCTGGGGGCTCGTGTCAGCAGGAATCCCCGCATCTCCACATGTGGGTCCAAGAGAAGTGCCTGGCAGATTCAATCATACAGTGACTCAAATGTCACAGCATGACTATAGAGAAAGAATAATAGTGGAAGCATGCTGGCCAATTTTCAACAGAAGGGCTCAGGATAAGGAAGCTTAAGAAAATTGCTGAAGAGAATGATAATGACAATAATAAAAACAAATAGCTACCATTTATTGAGCACTTAGTGTCTGGCACTGTGCTATACACTTTACATATCAACCTGATGAAGTACAGTTATTATCCCCATTTTATGCAGAGGAAACTGAGGAGTGGAGAGGCTGAGGAAGTTGCCCAAGGACACACAGCTCTGAAAGGATACAGTGTGGGTGTGAGCCTGGGTCTGCTTAACCACGAGAGACCCATGGCTACAGGAAGTGCTTGGCACACATTTATCTTTTTCCCTGCTCACAAACACCCTGCTGAATGTGTCTCTTCATTCTATAGGTGAGGTAAAAAAGCTCAAAGATGCTAATTGTTCAAAGTCACATAGTTATTTAGTTATTGGAAGATTCAAACTTCAGTCGGTTTTATTCTCATGGTGAGCATGAAAATAACTGCACCAAAAAGGTAAGACTCCTGGTTAAAAATAATTTTAATGGGAGCTGTCTATTTGATGTGTTATTCAGAACTCGTTCCTAGTGACTCTGATAAGCTGCCTGTAGCCCAGACACTGAAAGGAGAGAAGCATGAGTTCCCTCGTCATTCTCCCCGTGAGTGTCAAGCCATCCCTCACCCAGCCTTCGCCGTGCTAAGTGACATCAGGCACATGTGTAGCCATCAGCACTCTTAGAATAAAAGTACCCATCCCTTTCCCACAGGCTCTTGATCTAATCCCAAACCACCTTAGATGAGGTAAAAATATATTTATTAAAAAACTTAAAAGATACATACAGCAAGAACCCAGGAAACCGTTCTCTCCCAGGAAAATTATAGACAGTATCCCAATAAAAACCCAGTTCTGTAATTTAAAAGATTCCTACTCTCCTAGTCTCTACATCTTTCATGTATGAACAATTCACCAAAAAGGAAATAAGCATGACCCTTTAATCTGAACAAATGCTCCTCCTCACTCATAAAGAAAGGCAAATTAAAAACAGACAAGGTCGGTTTTAACCAAAGAGTATTGGCGAAGTTCTAGAAGGAAATCATTCTCATGCATCAATGGCGGGAGCATAAATTCATATGACCCCCCAAGGGAGGGCAATTTTGCCACATCTATCAAATTTACAATTCATATACCATTTGACCCAGCAATCCACTCCTAAGAATTTATCCTTCAGTTTTACTTACACAGGTACAAAATGGCCTATCTCCAAGGTTATTTATTGCAGCATTGTTTTTCACGGCAGAAGACGTGCATCAACATAAACGTCCGTCAGCAGGAACTGTTCTTAAATCATGGTTCAGCTGTGCAGTGATGCACCGCCCCATGGGAGGTCTGTTGTTAAGTGAAATCAGAAAGGTGCAGGACAGTGAACGCTACATGTGACCATGTGTGCAAAAAGTTAGGAGGAAGAATTTAAAAATATGTACTTTTGCAAGACTAAAACATCTTTTCTATAGACACACAAGAAAATGCCAACATTTATTGCCCTTCAGGAAGGGTAGCGAGTATCTAAGGAATAGAGGGAAGACTCATTTCACTCCTCCCCCCTTGCATATTTTGCATTTTCAATCATGTGACTATATATTTCCTATTCAAAAAGTATATTTTAATAAAAGAAACAGGAACAATTTTTAAAATTGCTTTCCCCACAGTGGGTGAGGTGCAGAATTGACCAGGAGCAGAAAAACATTTTCTTCAGACATCTCGGGATTGTTTGTCATAAACCTGAACACTTTTTAAATTTAAATAACTCCAAGAAAGATTTAAAAGACTTTTTAAATAACCCCTAATAGAATGTTTTTGACTATTAACAAAAAACATCAACTATTGTGTTCCTAAGTGGTCAAAAAAGCTGAACTGGCTATATCTCTTTTTCACTTAAGAATCCTTTTTTTTTTTTAATTTTCCATTTGGTAAAAGGATTTTTGTTAGTTTGTTATGCTTTGCTTTATTTGTTTCCTAGAGTAACTTACAGTCTAGCTGGACATCTCCTTAGAAAGATAGCGAAGCTTGAATTCAAACTTGAGATGTTTCTAGAGGCTTCAACGGCCGCCTTGGCAACTGCCTTTTTCACGTGACAGCATTCTGAAATGTGGTCATCTGTGATGACCACACTTGATCGGCCCCCTCTTCAGACAATGCATCAGAGAAAATTCTACATGTTCACGTTCATTCATGAGCAAGGCCCTAGAAGCCTTATTGATTCTCTGAATGTTTTCAAAAGTTAATTGAAAAGCAGAGCAGCTATACCAAGTCATAAGCAGCATAACTTCAAGGTATTGACTCTGTACTTTATGAAGTGACATTTCTTACAATCTCAGGGAAATGTGAATAGATAGAAATTAAATGCCCACTAAATCAACAAGCAAATAGTTCTCTTTCTGATATGTGATTACAATGTACAAGAAACATAACTCTCACATTAGGCACGAACCTGGTAAAATGAAAACTGCTAGTGGCCAATGACACTACTGTCCTAGCTAAGTTCCATGGGACAGGCAGATACAGTCAAAGAAGCTTCAGCTTCTGTTAGTGTATGAACACATAAAATAGAACCCAGCCTACACATGACATTATTCCAGCCCCATATACAGACTAAGTATTCTTTAAGGAAAACGCTAGAGGCTGGTACGTTAAAAAGGAGGCCCGAACAGAAAAGCCTATTCAAAAATGCCTTTTGAGCCTTATGTGTATTTAAAGCTACTTAGAACTCAAAAGAGTAACAAGAAAATAAAACCACTGACAAGAGATGTAGTAGAACTTCATCTGAAGCTAGTTAGTGCAACCAGATTCCTGCCCAACAGAGATTGCAGCCCTATTATACTATCCAAATGGCTGCCATGAACCATAGAAAAGTTTAAAAACTAAATATTTATTTTGTCACTACATAGTATAGGTCCTTGCTATTCAAAGTGCTGTTTATATCTGAATAGACATTTCTTCAAAGAGGACATACAGATGGCCAAGAGACATATGAAAAGATCCTCCACATCACTAATCATCAGAGAAGTGCAAAGTAAAAACAGAATGAGATATCACCTCACACCTGCCAGAATGGCTATCATCAATAAAATGTCAAACAACAAGTGCTGGAGAGGATGTGGAGAAAAGGGAACCCTCATGCACTGTTGGTGGGAATGCAGACTGATGCAGCCGCTGTGGAAAACAGTATGCAGCTTCCTCAAAAAATTGAAAATGGGCCCTGGCTGGCATAGCTCAGTGGATTGAGCACGGGCTGCGAACCAAAGCATCGCAGGTTCGATTCCCAGTCAGGGCACATGCCTGGGTTGCAGGCCACGGCCCCCAGCAACCGCACATTGATGTTTCTCTCTCTCTCTCTCCTTCTCCCTCCCTTCCCTCTCTAAAAATAAATAAATAAAATCTTTAAAAAAAAATTGAAAATGGAACTGCTTTTTGATCAGCAATTCCACTCCTTGATATATATCCAAAGAAACCCAAAACACTAATTCGAAAGAATGCATGCACTTGTATGGTCACTGCAGCATTATTTACAATAGCCAAGATATGGAAGCAACACAAGTGCCCATCAATAGAAGAGTGGATAAAAAGCTGTGGTACATATATACAATGGAATATTACTTGCAAAAGAATGAAATCTCACCATTTGCAACAGCATGGGTAGACCTAGAGTGCTTTATGCTGGGTGAAATTAGTCAGTCAGAGAAAGACAAATACCATAAGGTTTCACTTATATGTGGAATCTAAAGAATAATTTAAAAAACCCCAAACAAACAAAACTGAAACAGACTCATAGATACAGAGAACAGACTGAATGTTGCCAGAGGGCAGGAGGGTTGGGGACTGGGTAAAAAACGTGAAGGGATTAAAAAGTACAAATTGGTAGTTACTTAATAGTCATGTGGATGCAGCATAGGGAATATAGTCAATAATACTGTAACAACTATGTATGGTATCCTGTGTACTGGAAATCTAACCATTATGCTGCATACTGGAAACTAATACAAAATAATGTTGAATGGAAATTTAAAATTTTTTGAGGATAAAACACTGCAAAACAAACCAACAAAGTATGATCTGTAGACCAGCAGTAATAGAAATACCTGGGACCATTACAGAAATGCAGAATCCCAGCCTTTACCTCAGACTACAGAATTAAAGTTCACATTTTAACAAGATCTTCAGGTGGTGATTCATATGAAGTTTGAGAAGCACTGGAATAGAGCATATGTTGGAATCACAGCTCTGGCACTTAGCTTTGTGAATGATCAAATTATGCTACCTCTTGAATCTCCAGTTTCCTCATTTTAAAAGTGGTAAAAACTGGCTGACGTGTTTGTTGGGACAATCAAATGAGAGCACACAAGGAAAACACCAAGCAGAGTACTAGGCACTGAGTTTGTGTTCCATGAACATGAAAGCTCTTCCACTCTTCTTCCAATTTTAAAAAGAAAATTTAACATTTAAATAAACATTTAAATAATAAAAAGTAAGGAAACCATATAAAGACTGCATCATTCAGAAATTCTTAAATCATCCCCAATATTACTGAAGACTAAGTTAGGACTTCAACCCACAGTGCCGCCGGTGTTTTTGGCTGAGTGCTTTAATACAGACCAGAGTTCACGTTCTTTCACAGCCATCACTGATATTCTCCAGGTTGCATTTTTAAATAACATACGCCCGTCATTAATGTTACAAAAATATTCAAATTGCATGTCCTGCTGACTCATTTTCACATACAAAGACAAATCATATGTCAAAGCCCAAAAACAAATTTATATATATTTTTGTCTTCCAACTCATGTAATCAATTACAAATGTTGCAGTTACTATCTGTAAGTATCTATAAATTACTACTTTGAGATGGCTTTAAAGAAATAGCAATGTTAAAATAATAACAACAGATTAAATGTACTGCATTTTTACTCTGTGCTAGAAACTGTTCGACTATTTACATATTTGCAGCAAAAGAGAAACACTTCAGTGGGTTGTGTTTTTATAAGAAGCACCTTAAAGGAAATGGTGCAAAATTATTGAAGAAATTAAGAATGCTTTTTTTTGTGGTGATGAAATGGAGGAAAAACTTTTCCTCTATCCTTCTAGGTTCTTAGCTGAAATCCCTATAAGACAGATTGACAAAAGAAAAACAAACAGAATTTTATTAACATGTGTATCTCATATACACATGGGAGATCCCCAGAGAAAAATGAGTAACTCCTCCAAGGTAGCATATAATTCATGGTTAAATACCATCTTAATAGGGAAAAGGAAGGGGGAATGTAGGCCTCTGAGGGGAAAGTAAATGATTTTCAGAAAAGAAGAATGGGCCCTTCAAAAAAATAAATGGGAGGTGTGACAGTTGTGACAAAGTTTGCCTGGGTGCAGTCCTGACTTCCAGTCTCCTCTCCTGTGACAGGGGTCAGTCTTCCCTGGTTGATGAAACTCTGGGGTAGGGGATCTATGAGACTGGACTCCTTTTGGAGGACCTGTCTTTAGGCAGCTAAGGGGAGCTCAGAGAAAGCATCTCTCTACATTTGCTGTTTCCAAGTGCTCTGCAGTTCAAAATAATCAATATAGCAAAGCAGCATATATTTGGGCAGCAGGTTTTGAATGGCTATAGTTGTAGTTTGGGGGTGTCATACTCTACTGCTCATCAGTGAAAATGCAACCAGCACAAGTAAATGACTCTCTTCCCATCCACCCCTTCCCCTTGTCTAACCCAGGAGATGCCAAAGAAGTGAGGAAGGTCAACGTCTTTGGTGAATTGATATAAAGATCAAGACAGTGGCCAGGCTGAGGTCAGGAAGGAAACGACAGCCCAGAAGGGAAGAGTCTGCCACTGCTTACCCAGGTGATCAAGAAGGTATAAAGCTTTTCAGAGTGCCCATTGCTTTACTCCCTAAGGGCATGAGTAGGTCACTGCCTGTCCAGTCACTACTGAAAAGATGAAAATAGCAGCCAGCCAGCAGTGAGCAGAGAGTATGAAGTAGCACTGGACATTCAAGCAGCAAGGTGGGAGCATGATCAACAGATCTGCCAGACTCTGAGGCTTTCTTTTCCAGAGAGCCTGGTGATTGCAGATACCAGGATGTCTTTAAGAAAAAGAAATGGCAGGTCATAGGCTCTTGATCTGGGAGAAATTTGGCACCAACCCAAAGGCAGGACATACACTAAGGCTAGGTGTTAGCCCTTGCCCTGAAACACACATCATTGGAAGAGGCTAATATCGCTAATAAATATGAGCTCCAAAGAAAATTATGACTTCACCTTGGAAGAATAACAATTAAATTAATAATAATGTGAAAGAAAGGCAACAAAGCGACAACCTGTGCCAGAAAAACAAAATGAATGCATAATGCCAAAAAATAATTTTAAGCAATATTAATAAATAGTCTTAGGGAGATAAGGATGGATAATCAAACCAGGAGCTTCAATAAGACAAAGAAAAACCAAATGGACATACTAGATATGCAAAATATAATAGTTAAGATAATATATGTTTAATTGCAAAATGGACAGCAAGTAATACACTGTTGAGAGAAGAAAATAGATCCAGAAGAAATAATCACTATGAACATACGTCAACCGAACATGTTCGCAAAATACATAAACCAATCAGAAATCCTAGTAAGTCTCAATCTTTGTACTTTATGATTTTTAAGATCCTCTAAGAAAATGATAGATCAGACTCCAAACCAAGTAACTGAATGGAAAAGCTAAATTGGCTGATATATAAAACCTTATACCCCCCCAAACAACACATATTCTTTTTAACACACATATGAATATTTACTAAATTAACTATGTACTTGGTAAGAAAGAATGTCTCCATAAATTCCACAGAATCGACATCAGAGAGGTTATGTTCTCTAATCATAATATAATAAAATGTAAAATCCACTCCAAGGATAGATTTTTAAATCTTGTAAGTCCAAAAACAAAATATCATACTACGGAACAATCATTATATTTAAGAGGCAATAATAAAAAATTATGAAAAATTTAAAACTAAATAGTAATAAAACATCAAAAATCAGTATGCAACTAAATAAGCAATTAAAAGCAGAGTTATATGTTTAAAACACTTATTTGAAAGCAAGAAAACAAGTGAGCATGGCATTCAAACAAAAACAAAACCATGAGAAGAGCAGTAAGTAAACAAAATGTCATGTGGAAAGAAAATAAAGATAAGGTCAAAAAAATCAATGACATGAATATTAGGAAAAGAAGCAGTGAGGTTTAATAAAATCAAAAGCTGGTTCTTTGAAAAAATAATATCAGTCAAGTTCTGATAAAACTAGAGCAAAAGAAAATAAACAAATGCAGAATGAAATAGGAAAAAACTCAAATAAAATAGATTTTTTAAAAAACAATAATGTTAACAATTACATGATAATGAACTAAGAAAACTTAAACAAGAAGGATAATCTCTGGGAAATTATCAAGTGCCAAAAAATGTCACTAGAAATATAGAAAACTTGAATTTAAGTTTAAAGGAGTTCACTTTAGACAACATAAAAAGATTTTGACAGATGAAGAGAAGACATTGGCAATGTCAAAATTCATGTGAAAATGCGAGTTAGAATACATGAGAAAGCTAAAACAAGAAGACAAAAAACCCAGGCCAAAACAGTGGGCAGAGGAAGTGAATTGCTGGTAATCTACAGGAGAGAAACCAAATGATTCACAATGCCTGACCTTATTAGGGAGAATAAATATACAAAACATTTTTAAAAGATTTTATTTATTTACTTTTAGAGAGAGGGGGAGGGAGAAGAAGAGGAAGGGAAATAGCAATATGTGAGAGATACATCAATAGGGGTGGCCTCTCAAGCACCCCCAAAACAGCGACCTTTCGCTTTGCATCACTGAAGAGTTTGGACCTTCCAGCCCACCTACCTCTGCTCCCCCACTTCTATCTCTCGGAAGGAGAAAGGAATGGAAATTGAGTTTGGTAACAAATGGCCATCAATATAATGAATTATATTGAAACCTCGACTAAAATGCCCCTATATAACGGGGTTTGGAGAGTTTCCAGTGGGTGAACACACTGCTGTGATGGGCAGGGGCTCCCCTGGAGACAGCATGGGAGTGACACCCCACCTCACCCTCACCCTCACCCTCATGCCTTGCCCCATGCATCTCTTCCATCCAGCGGCTCCTGAGGTGCATTCTTTACAACAAACCAGAGCACATTAAGATATATATATTTTACTGAGTTCTATGAGTTGTCCCAACAAATTATCAAATCCCTAGTTTATAGCCACTTCATCAAAGGTATTGTCAGCGCAGGACTTGCAACCAGCAGGGCTGAGGGATCTGACACTAACTCCGAGTAGAGAGTGTCAGAACGGAACTGACTGTTGGACGTCCAGTCGGTGTGGGAGGACCAGAGAAGTGTGTCAGAGGGAGCCACAGAACCAGCCAGATCAGTCACTGGTGTTTAGGTAATGAAGAAGTTGCCAACTTCCTGTGATAATCACTGACTAAAAATAGTCTGGCATTATTTTATATCAATCAAATATATGAATGAAACTCTGGGCTGTAAAGCAATGGTGTGTGTTGAAGATCTCTACCAGTTCCAAGTATGTAACATGAAGGTGTAATACACAGCAAAGGGAGATCATCTTAGAATTCTAATTCCCTGCTCTTTGTGGCAGCAACAAGAGGCCTGAAAGTTATGTATTAAGTAAAATACATGTCCAGCTCTCCAAATCACTTTGCACTGAACTGGACAGCATTTTTTTCTAAGCAGAAATTTTACTAAAACCTCCATCTGTATACTTTTCCACTGGATACAGAAACAGAAAATAGTGGGTCTAATACTGATGGAGTAGTTTATTTTGTTTTGGGGGGGTTTTGTTTCTTTTTTACTCAAGCTGCTTTCATTGCTTTCATAATAACAAAATAGGCCCTCCAACATCTCGGTTTAGAAAACCTGGTCTTGGCCCAGATTTGTAGATTTACTTAATTACCAGGTGGGCCAAGGCCTGCTTATTCAACAATGAACATATTGTGGGCTGCCATTATAACTATAAAGATCCTTTATCCACCTAGAAGTTATGTCCTCTTGTAATTACACGGGAAGTCAGTCATAAGAAAAAGAAAACAAATATTCTTTATAAGGTATGAAATGCAGGCCACAAACACAGGTGTGCAAAATGCAACTTTCTTTATTATTCCATAATCGCTTGATTTCAAGTTTGGGCTCCCAATTCTCAAAAGTCAACTTGGGTTGTATCTAAATTCCAGGGGCCTGATACAAGTGTTAGGCCCTAAAATACAGTTGTGACCCTCTGGGTGGCTGTGCTCATGTACATCTTCTGAGACATCAGCATCTCAGGGGGCTGGTGGGATACACTGCCTTATTGGCATGTGCCAGCTGATGCTGAGAATTAACTTGTACTGGTGCACACAGGAATAGCCCTTCAGGTCCAGCTGTGCTCCATGCTACTTCTATGCCACTGAAGAAGGCACGGAATCATTGTGCTGGAGCCCAGGGATCTTAGGGCCCTGACTATGACAACATCTAACCTTACTCTCCTCTCCTGAACCCTAATCAAGAAAACAGACTATAAGGCTCTGTCTTTGGACACTTCTCCAAGGAGAACATACAGAGGGCCCAGAGACATATGCAAGGATGCTCAGCATCACTAGCCATCAGAAAGATGCAGATTAAAACCACAATGAGATACCACCTCACACTGGTCAGAATGGCCATCATAAACAAATGAAAAAACAAGTGTTGGAGAGGATGTGGAGAAAAGGGAACCCTAGTGCACTGTTGGTGGGAATGCAGACTGGTACAGCCACTGTGGAGAACACTATGGAATTTCCTCAGAAAATGAAAACTGGAACTGCCTATTGACCCAGCAATTCCACTGCTGGGATTGTATCCTAAGAACCCTGAAACACCAATTCAAAAGAATCTATGCACTTCAATGTTCATAGCAGCACAATTTACAATAGCCAAGTACCAGAAGCAACCTAAGTGCCCATCAGTAAATGAGTAGATCAAAAAACTATGGTACATTTACACAATGGAATTCTATGCAGCAGAAAGAAAGATGGAGATCCTACCCTTTGAAAAAAAACATGAATGGAATTGGAAAGCATTATGCTTAGTAAAATAACCAGGAGGTGAGGGACAAATACCATATGATCTCACCTTTAACTGGAACATAATCAACAAAAGAGAAAAGCAAACAAAATACAACCAGAGACACTGAAATTAAGAACAATCTAACAATAGCCAGAGGGGAGCAGGGAGGGGACAGTGGGGGAAAGGGTTTTCAGGAACTACTATAAAGGACACATGGACAAAACCAAGGGGGAG